>JASDQU011444392.1:7439-19718 GCA_032191745.1 Picea mariana
GGCATGAGAAGGGTCCAATAACTAGGCTACATTGTTGATGAGCATGGGGTACATGTTGATCCAGCTAAGATCCAAGTCATCTGTGACTGACTAGCCCCGACCACACTGACCAAGCTTCAGAGATTCTTGGTACTAACCAATTTCTACCGACGGTTCGTGTTGCAATTCTCCCATATTGCATGGGCCCTCATCTAGGTGACCAAGGGTGGTGGTAGGGACAAGTTAATGTGGGGGAAGGAGCATCAATGATAATTTGATGATCTGAAACATTTCTTGTGCTCAGCTCTAGTACTCTCCTTATCCGATCAACAACAACCATTCAAGATTGAGACTGATGCATATGACTATGTTGTGGGCATAGTTCTCTCTCAACATGAAAATCATGTGGCATACCATAGTGAGACACTCTTCGATACTGTCCGGAAATACCCCACCTATGAAAAGGAAATGTATTCCATTGTACAAGCCTATCATCAATGGAAACATTACATTCTGGGGAAAGAGACGATCATACACATTGATCACAAGCCTCTGTAGATCGTACAGACACATGGGAAATTGCAGAACGACTGCCATCAGAAGTGGTCCACCTACCTGCAACAGTCCCATACCAATATCAAGTATAATATAGGTATCTCCAATCGTGTCATTGACTGCCTCAGTCCGCCTCCTGTGGTTGCACTCACCATATGCTCCATTCCAGTGGACATGAAGCATTGAAGTGGCCCCCACTTTACAAGATCCAAACTTCGCCACCACATATTATATCTTGGGTACATGCGTCACTGTCATTGATTTTCACATTCAGGACAGACTCTTATGCCACCTGGGCCATCTCTGTATTTCTACAAGAGAGCGTGCAACGCTGACTTGGGAAGCCCACTACAGTCGGGTGGCATGACATTTTAGCATAGAGAAAACTATGGTCGTTCTTCAGAAACATTTTTATTGGAAAAAAATTCGACATGATGTCAACAAGTATATCAGATCTTGCATTGTCTGTGCCATTTTCAAGCCAATCATCAAGAAGCAAGGCTTATACACCCCTCTTCTTATTCCCGAGAAGCCGTGGGAATCCATCTCAAAAGATTACATGTTTGTTTTGTCGTCCACCAAGCACGAAAATGAATGTGTGTTTGTGGTCATTGATCAGTTTTAGAATATGGCCATCCTCACAGTCTGTAAGAAGAATGTCATAGTGGCAGATACTGCCAATATCTTCTTCGAACGAGTTTGGGTCGACTTTGGGATACCACATACCATCATCTCTGATCGAGACAGTAGGTTCCTTAGCACCTTTTGGTCAAGTCTCTGGTCTCTGTTGGACACCAAGCTCACAAAATCCACTACTTTCCACCCCCAAACCGAGGTCGTCAATCAGATGATTGTGCACATCCTGCACATGTACAATTCTAAGCATCCCTGTACATGGGATGAGAGTCTCCCATATGTCCAACACAATTACAACATGGCTTTCCATAGTTTCACTGGCCATAGCCCATTTCAGGTGGGTCTGGGATTCCAACCCTTGGGACCCATTGATGTTGCACTTCCTCTTGCCACCGCACAGATAGATTCTTCCCCTGATCAGTCTATGATTGACAAGGCCACCAAATTCATTGAGTGGATTCAACACATTGGCCAACACGTCTAGAAGATTTTGCAGAAATACAATGCTAATTACAACAAACGCCATGATCAACATAGGGTACCACACCAATTTTAGGTTGGCGACAAAGTCTGGTTCCATTTGCAGAAGGAGCGTCTCACCGGGCCCCATCGAAAGCTTCGCCCACTTCGTTATGGGCCTCACACTATCACCAAGGCTGTGGGTAGCAACGCTTTTGAGCTCAACACTCCACCCTTCCTTGGTCTGCATCCAGTGTTCAATGTGGACCTCCTTCGACCATATTTTCCATCGTTATTGGACCTCTGAGATCACCGAACAACTAACACAAACATATCTCAACCCTAACTGCATGAAACAAGCATCCACTGATTAGATAATGGACACACAGGTCAAGGGCACTCGCCAGTAGCGGATCCATATTTATCGGGTTATCAAGGCAGGGCAACTCCTACACCAAGGTAAGTGGCTCACACGGGGCCAAATCCAGAAGACGTTTCCTCACATGATGGGGGAAATCAATGCAATGGAGACCATTGCTTCCTAAGGGGGGAGGATTGATCCAGGTGGATATTGGTGGCCACCCACTTATTCCAACTAGCTCCTCGTGTCCGTTTTTATTTAGCACATCCTTCTATACTTCTTTATAATTGTGAGTTCTACACTTTAGGGACTGTCTGAAGCCCCACACATTCTCCAAGTGGATACGGGTGGCCTCTCGCCTAATCCAACTGGCTTATTTTGTATGTTTTCATGTCAGCACATCTTGTTGTACTTCCAGGGTTGTTTTGGGGCCCTAAACGTTGTTTTTTTGGCTCGCCACAGTTAGAATATAGACTAAGTCAGAGTATAATGGTGGAATGTGTATCTCTCTAAAATACCTTTCCAACAGGCTATCATGCACCTAAAACGGAGGTCGTATGCAAAAGATACGACCGTAGGAAGTTGAGGTACCAAATTACACCAACTTACCCATAGGGCCCACATGACTTTTGGTGTTTCACCTTCTAGGGTTAGGTTTTTGAATGTCTAGGTTTTTGGCATTCATGAGTAATATGAAAATGGATTTTGGAGCCTCATTGTAATCCATTCTGCTCAAACAGGTGCACGTAGCAGCCACATCTCTTCTTAGAGATAACTACCACCATTCGAGCAAGTTTCAGTTCTGTAGTTTTACAATTTCTGCCTATTTCATTATTTAATAGAAGATATTGTTCACTGGATATTTGTGTGATTCTTCCTATCTCTTTGTTTATTGTATTCAGTTTGTTAATCAGTTCGTTCCGCTCCTAAATGACAAGGTAGCAGAACTAGAAGATCAAGTGAAGAGTAGAGAATTATGTTTGGCACAAATCAATGATTCTAAAGAGGAAGCTCAGAAGGAAGAAAATAAAATGAAGGCAAGGATGAAAGTGTGCTTAGAGAGGATTATATTGATAAAAGTGGTTTGTGGGCCTTATTTGATGGATCAAGCCAAGGGGACCTTCCTATTAGTGGTGCAAGAGGTGTTTTATATTTATCTAATGATCATATTTTAAAGTTCAAGTATGGATTGGTAAGAGGCACTAATAATTTAGTTGAACCTATGGACTTAAAGTCATGGATAATGTGAACAGTTGAAAAGGGTGCCCCAAAAATTCAAATTTTTGGAGATGATCTTATAGTTGTTAAAATGATGAATGCGATTTAAAATCTAGAAGATTTCACTTTGAGGCCAATAATCAAGGAAGGTCAATTGGCTTGTTTAGTTTTTAATACTATTTATTTTCTTCATGTTTACAGAGAAAAAAAATGGATGTTGATGGTCTCTCAAAGGTTGGATTGCATTTTGATGCAAGGGTTTGGCACATTCAAGAGTTTGTGGCTGACCACACTTGTAAATTATTTCACCCCACTTTTTATTAGTTCATATGTTGGGTAATCAACCTTTTTTCTTTGAGGTTCTAGGGGATGTTACGAGGGTTTCATATTTTGTTATTGCGATCTTTGAGGATGCATTGGATATTGTGATTTATGTTTTGGACATCTAGTTTTGGTGGACATGAAAGATAAAACTACATTTTTAACAAATGATATGATCTTCCAACTAAGAAACATTTTAAAATGTGAATATACATCTACATAATGTAGTTTTGTAATATATAATAAAATTACAATTTTTTTCCAAGGAAAAACAAAGTTTTTTTTTGGTAATCCAGAACCTTTTTTACTGGCGAGGGACTGCATTGGCTGAGATGCCACGACCCAGGGGCATATAAGCCATCAAATTCACTCGGGGATCGCACCTGGATTGGACCACACCAACCCTTAACATGGATGGATTTGAGGTGTCCCCAGGGGTTTCAAACTGGTGACTTTCACTTACAGAGTGCCCTAACAATGCACTCCCTCACCGACTGCTCTAGACCTCGAGGACAAGAAAAAACAAAGTTATAAAGTTAGAGTTGTCATGATTATTTGTATTATGTGAGTAAATTATTGAGTTGTCAATTATGCATTGTATCATGATACTCTCTTGGGTCATTTGTGATGAAGTTGGTGCACAATAACTTTTAGCATGGCCAAGTCATGACAACACACTACAAAGATTTTAGTGTGTTTGTGGCACAACATTGTTGGCCATCTTTATCCACAATAGGGGTTGGTCATTGTAATGTGTGTCATGTGTTGATTCTGCTACATTATTTCCATTTCCATGATGCCTTTTTAAAATGTACTCATTGGTAAGGGTTAATTCTAAACATTTGACTTTTTGGACTTTTTTGGGAAATTATTATTGGAATATCGCGACACAATTGTTGGTAAATTACAATTTTCCAATGTTCAAATTGTAGTTTTGAATGGATAGATGGATCCAAATCCCTGAGAAAACCCCTAACCCTCTGAATTGTGCAATCTTAACAACTGATATTTGCAATTCCAACAATTCTTCTAAATTTCTGACTGATTTTGGGAAAAATTGATTGAAAAACATATCCCAAAAAGGTTCAAAAAGTCGAATGTTTAGACTACATGTTGGGTAAGTAAACAATCACTCTTTCCAATTAGAATATGGCAATAAAACTAATTTCTTTCTCCTCCTTCATAAAGGTTGGCCACAATTATTTCTCTGGATTATGGTCTAATTTGAATAGATGAGTTGATTTTGTCATATTTGTTGTGTTGACCGAGTGGTGAAGGCGTGTGATTGCTAACTATATGAGGTTTCCATGTGAGAGTTAAAGTCTCTCGAGCAACATGTTTCTTTATTGAGTGTGTTTTAATGCAGTCATTGTCAATCTGAATTTTTTATGTTGCATGTGTTTTAATGTAGTGATTGTTAATTTCAATTTTACAGGAAACTAAATAAACCAGAATTATAAATCTGTTAAGAAATAGAAATCCTACAAGGCCTCTCTCGTTCCTTTGAGAGATCTGCACCCAAATCCCATTCAATTACTATTTTCAATAAAGATCATTTAAACTAGAAAAATAAAGCATCGTGACCAAGAACATAGTAACATTAGCTTGGGGAGATTAGGACTTCAAGGATCCAAAGAATCATAAAAGGAGAAGAGGAACTAGGAAGGGATTGATCCAGATTATTTTCAGCACGAAATGAGAGAGAAGATATAATAAATAAATATACAGAGAAATATCATATATCCAATAATATAACAGATATATATCATAGATATAACCATAAACATAGAGATACAGTAATACACAATTTCTCTTAATAAGCGAAATGTACAAAATTGTAGAAATACATAGTGAAAGACTCGCTAGAATGGTGGCAGCTTATCTCTGAGAAGAGATGTGACGACTACACTCATTCGCAGGAAGATAATTGTTACAATGAGTCTCCAAAGGCATTTTTAACATAAATAAAATCCAAAATACTAACCCCGGAAGATGAAAAGCCAACAAGTTTGTAGACCCCGTTTTGGGTAGTTGTGTGTATCAACTTCCCGGGGGCATAACTTTGGCATACAATCTTCATTTGGGGCGCACAATAGTTTGTTGAAAAAGGTATCGACAAGGAGATTCATTTTGGGGGTTCTTTCATGCTTTTAGCAATTCTTAAAATGCCCTATCGCAAAAAAACGTTTTTTAGGCCCTCAAAATGGCCTCAGAAGTTTAGGACCCAAAAAAACTGTTAAAAATAGTAAATTGCCAAAAAATTGTTTTGACCCAGGTGGAATAGGTGGGTCACCACCGATATCCACCTAGATCAGGGATTAATAGAGGAATAAATGACATGGAAGAATGCATGTTGCTATAGGCCTTTGCCCCAAGGGTGAAATAAAACTAAGGTAAGTAATTAAGCTCATTTCTTAGAATGTAGGGGTTTAGGAAGTGTTGATGAAAAACAAATTTCTTTAGTCAACAAAGGGGAGAATTTCCTGATGACGAATCCCAATTAAACTCACTCTTGTTTGGGATGGAAATCTCCAACCAAAATGTGGGATCGGTTAGCCACTTAAAGAGATTTTTTGAAAATAACATTAAAATTAAATAGAGATACTATAAATTAAAATAAAATAAAAGAGTTAGGAAATCAATTTATCTTATCCTAGCTAGAAGCATTAAAGAGATATTTTATACAAGAACAAAAAATGAAATACTGGATCATAAAAAAAATTCATTAACTCAATAATTTATATGAATTCAAATGCATATAACTTTCTTAAATAAGGAATTATTTAAGGAACTTTTTTTAACAGAAACTGGTAATATATTAAAGTAAAAATAGGCCACGTCGAAGCTAATGACAAAGAAAAATCTTCATATTCATTAGTTTACTAGATATACATTGATAAGAAGGAAACAAATTTCCAAGTTGGATTTGATAACCCAAACCCTAGACTTCTTGTTGGATAGTTGGTTGTCATTGTTGTTGATGGATAGATGGTTGTCATTGTTGTTGATGGATAGATGGTTGTCATTGATGTCAACAAAAGTGGTTGTCATTGATGTCAACAAATGTGATGGGTGCATTTGAAGAAGTCTCCAAAGTGGTCCCCTTTATGGCGTAGCTTTAAGCATGGCCCTCATGGGTAGATGCTTTGAAGAAGTCTACAAGAAGCCCCAAATGTGTGTTCATGAAGCCCAAAGTTGTCTGAGGAATAAGGACATGAAGGAAAATGTAACCGCGGGTAACAAACTCATATATGGATATTCCTCATCATGTCATTTCCAATGGTAAGTGGAACGTCACGTAGTTCCTCACGATTGAGGAGTTATGAGGTCATGAAGTTGGAAGCTCTGAAGAATGGTTAATAAGCCCCTAAATGGTTATAACAAGATTATACAAGTCATTAATTAAAGGTTAAAGTGGTTGTAACAATAAATTACAGGTCGACCCTAAAGTTAAGGAAACAAGCCACATGGACAAGTATAAATACACTTCAAGAAGCCTCTCATTCTTGCACACAACTTTATTGAATATCTTTTGTGTGAGTACACTTGATCTATTTGAAGAATTTGAGGTAGAAATTTTGAGGCGGTGAAGGAAGTGTGAAGGAGAAGTTTTGGGATTACAAAGGAGAGCGAGGGTTTCTGAGAAACCCTAGCTTGAGTAACCCCCACAAGTCAGGATACTAGTGTCTCGCGAGGCACCACCACAAGTTGTATGGCCCTTGTCCCACAAGGCCCTACATGATGCATTGGTTAGTCCCACAAGGCTGAGGTAAATTTGATAAGGGATGCAAGGACTAGGCTTTTGAAGTTGAGAAAGAGCTACATGTATGAAATATTATGTATCGGGTCAGCTATAGAATGTAAAGGTATGTTATTCTATGTGTCTTGAAGCTTGCATCTTGGAAGGTTTGGCACATGCTTGAGGCACGTCCTTGTGAGTTTTGGTATATGCCTTGAGGCACATATTGGATACTTGGCATATGGTTTGTTGTATGGTATATGCTTGAAGAATATCATGAGTGATGTGGCACATGTTTGATGGTATCTCTTGGTACATGGTTTATGAATGTTGGCACATGGTTTGAGGTACATCTTGGTTACTTGTTGGTGATGTTATTGTGCATGCTTGAGGCATGTATTTGGTATCTTGTTTTCAATTGGGTTTAGCCCAAGTGGTTTGTGTTAAGGGGTGTTTCCTCCCACCCAGGTTCAATTCCCGCAAGCAACATGTTGAGCTCTTAAATGAGAAAGCTATCGAAAAATCCTTGACTTTCTACAAAATCTGGTTTACCCCAGGTACCATCCTCGAAATGAGGGGAAGTACCTAGTGGGTTTCCCCAAGCTCTATTCCAAAGTAAAAAAAAATTAAAATTTATTTGGTATCTTGTTGAGACATTGGCACATGCTTGAGGCACATCTTATGTGCATGGTATGATGCATATTTTGGGTACATGTATGAGGTACATTTCTTGGTGATATTGATGCATGTTTGAGGCACTTCTTGATGAGGTTATGGCACATGTTTAAGGTACATGCATTGGATGTTGTGGTATATTCTTGAGGCATATCTTGGTGATGTTGGTACATATTGAGACACATATTGATGATATCATGGTACATTGTTAGAAACATATCTTGAATATCTTGGTATCTGGTTTGGTATATGTCATGATGATGTTATCACATGTTTGAGGCACTTCATTGATGATATCTTATGGTACATTGTGTATGGAATGATTGATACATATCATGAGTGATATGATATGTGGTTGAGGCACATGTTATGGTATATGTTTTGGTTCATGAGTTGATGGAGATATGGTACATTGCTAGAGGAATTTCTTGGTGATCTTGGTACATGGTATGGTACAAGTTCTGGTACATGGTTGATGTACATGGAATGGTACATGTTTTAGTACATGGTTGATGCATGATATGGTACATGTTTGATACATGGTTGATGTACATGGTATGGTACAGGTTTTGGTACATGGTTGATATGGTATGGTGATGGTTTTGGTATCCATGTGAGTGGATCTGGTTAAAGTTGGTTGTTGATGGTATAGCAATGATAGTGACATGGAAAGTGGCATGTTGAATGATTGGTTTATCATTAGTTACAGGTTGATGTGACAGTGACAGTGGTAGTGACAATTACAGTGACAGTGACAGTGGCAGGTTGATATATTGGTGGCAGTGGAAATGACAGTATCAGTGGTAGTGACAGGTTGAGTCTACACTTATATTTTGGGGCGGGAGGATGAGGCAAGGAAAGGGGGTTGTAGCCTCCTTCCAGTTGGTGTTGGAGAACACATGGAGTTGGATCTTCCTTCGAGTGGGAGCCTGTAAATCAGGGGGTTGTAGCCTCCTTCTGGTTTGATTCAGAGAACACAGGGATTTGGAGCTTCCTTCAGGTTGGATCTTGTAAACTAGGGGGTTGGAGCCTCCTTCCAGTTGTAGTTGGAGAGTTCATAGAGTTGTAGCTTCCTTTAAGTTGGAGCCTATAAATAGGGGGTTGGAGCCTCCTTCCAGTTGGTGCTAGAGAATTGGGAAGTTGTTGCTTCCTATGAATGTATTCTTGATATATATAAGAAAGCATTATGTGGTTTTCTCCCATTTGGGTTTCCATGTAAATTATGGTGTACTTTGTATCTGTGGTTATTTATTATGCATCGATGAATGATACGATTTATGATGCAATGAAATATTGAATGCATAAGTGATAAATATTGAATATCGTTGATAAGTTGAAGCTATTGAATAATGTTGATAAAGTTGAAGTTTATACATATTGTGATTGAAAGTGGTAAAAGGTGCTCATATTGATTCATCCCCTCTCTCAATATACCAACACTTCCCTGAAATTAAACTTACTACTTCCTAATTGCAATAGTAAATTCTTACAAATTGTTTACATAAGATCATGCAGAATCAAAACATAATTAACCATTGAATAAAAATTGTCCCTCGCTATATATGAGGTCGTCCAGGGTTCTTTAAGATCCCCCTGAGATTTCTAATTCTACTTATTTCTCTCTATGATTTCTATTTGATTTCCTTCCTATTGTTAGAGGGGGAGAAGGTCGTGGGTTCTTCTTTAAAATTTTTGCGAAAGAGGGAGATTTAGAGGACTCTTTTCCCAACCTTTTTGCACCAATCTCCTCTCCCACTTAAGGTGAATCCTTATCGTGGGGAGCTTCTGAAACCCCAATTGGGGTCGCATCCACCAATTTTGGGACTAGATTGCCATGTGTAGTTGCACAAATCTCGAGCAAGGCTTCATTTCCTTTAGCTGAATTTACTAATTTATTTTTTTCTTTTGATGGTGGCTTAAATTTTTTCTCTGGGTTGTTCATCTAAGAATCTTCCTCCACTGAGCCCTCTTTTTCTGCATCTTAAGATTCCAAAGCCTCAAATCTATTATTGGAGGGAAAAGAAGGGTGATATTGAGACCTATGGTCAGGTAGAGACCCCCTAGGATAGTGTTTCTTATGATTTGTTGAAACTTGTTTGAATACTTGATTTGCATTATTATGTGATGACTGGGTTTCTTGGGATTTAGGGTAAATTTTGGAAAAGTTCCCATATTCATGAAAAATGTTTCATTCGAAAGGAACTTTATCATAATCAAGGGCCTGAAGATGACTCCAGGCCTCTAGGTTGAGCTGAATTTCCTATGGTAGTCCCTTTGCAAAATCCATGTCCACACATATTATGGCGCATGTAAAAATATTGCCTATAGGTTTAGAATGAGATATATAATGGCTCAATTCATTATCAATGGATTTGAAACTATATTTTCACCATAAAATAAAGGGGAGGCACGAAAGTCTAATACAAATAGGAGTTGTAGATATCTCCATGTATGGGTTAAAGTAAAGAGTCTAGTGGGAAAGAAACAATTCCCTGGAACCCATGAAGTAAGGGTTAGATCTGAAGATCTGATCCCAAACTTCTTTGGATTAAAAAATAAACAAATAAAAACCTTTTCCACAATAAAACACAATAAAAGGGTCTTGATCAATCCAGTTCTTCGAAACCCATTCTCGTACAATCTTAGGACTCGGCCAAAGGCCTAAAAAATTACTGACTAAACCTCGCTCTATAAGAATTATAGAGTTCTATTGTGCCATAGAGTGCCCCAAATCTAGACTGGGGAAGGAATCAATCCTTTTGGAAAATCATCTCTCACCAACAGAAGGCTTGCCCATGGAGAAGAGGCCTAAGGATTGCTTCAACTAGCTAAAAAATGCATGTGTGTCCCGCAAACTGGGGCACCACTTGGAGAACATGGGATCAAAATTCGATCGTGGGCATCATACTGTCGACTCACCGCCAAACGAATGCAAGTTGAAAGCAGACCTAGAAACAAGGACAAGGGAAACAACTAGGGAAAACCCTAGTCATAGAGGGAAGCACCCGAGCTCCGTCTCATTTTAAAAAACCAAGATAATTATTTAAAGAACTTCACATAAATTCATGTACCTAATTGGTGACTAATCAAATAATTAACAATAATGGTCTTGCAACATGGAAAATAATTTCACATATCAAAAATAATCATTATAACTAAAACCATCCACATAAAGTAATAAAAGAATCTTTTACATAAAACCATGAATGCCTTTCAAAAAGCCTCCATCCTTCAATCTTCTATTCAACTTCATAAAATGTACAAGCCAGAGGTTCCATATTTTCCGAAACCTCTTTTCTCCCAAAAGAGCTCACCTTATATTCCCAAAAATCAAGACATATTTCCAAATCTTTTAGTTATACCAAATTACCCCAAATGAGATGTTTGATTACTTTTCCGTTACATGAATAGAATTAATAGAATTTTCTATCTTTGCTTTATCATCCTTTTCCTTAAAATACGACTCCCGTTTATTAAAGATATTCAACATGTGCACAATAAGTGGATGGTTCAAACTAGCCCCATGGGATAGCCCACTTGGCGAGATGTGCATATACTCTCTCGGTTTGAAGAGAGGTCACGAGTTCAAGCCTTGTGTCTCTGGGGTTGCGTGGCAAGATGTGCATATACTCTCTCGGTTTGAAGAGAGGTCATGGGTTCAAGCCTTGTGTCTCTGGGATTGCGGTTTAGCACCTCATATATTTTGAAAAGAAAATAGAAATCATTTTGAAAATCTTTGAATGTACTATTACGAATTCCTTTACTACATCACTATCAAATCTGCTAATATGATAAATCCTTTCTCTGCTGACTGTTAGGACCACACTATGCACCTTTTTGCTTATACTTTTTTACATTATTATACCCTTGATCATCCATATTTGAACCTATACTATCACTTTGTCTGGTCATCTCAAAGGTATACAACGTCCTTTCTCATTACTATATGCTTAATCTGTTTTGCATGATATTTTACATCACTCTCGTACTTAACTATTGATTAGAAGTGCATAAGTGTCCATAACTGCAGATTAGCATTCAAGACCTATTGCTGAAACACAGAACCGACGCTGAAACATGGAGCTGCTACACAGTCCGAGGTCGCAGATGCTGAAGTATGGAGCTGCTACACAGTCCGAGATCGCAGATGCTGAAACACGGAGCAGCCATACATTCTGAGGTCGCAAGATGCTGAAACACGAGCTATCACACAATCCAGAGTTGCAGATGCTGAAACACAGAAGAAACTGCCAGAACCGACGATGCTGAAACACAAGGAAGTCATCACAGTCAGCAGTCAATAGTCAGAGCATAATCACGTGGCTGAAACAGCATC
>JASDQU011444393.1:0-22481 GCA_032191745.1 Picea mariana
TGGTGAGTTGACAAGACTTCATACTATCTCCTAAACATGCATGAATCACACACATACATGAAGTGGATCAACAAAATATGTATAGCATAATCCAAGTAAAAAAGGTTTAATTTCACAAACTACTAAATATTCACTTAGTGGGTTTCACTATTAGAGTCTCCAACCTAGAGTTTTCCCATACATTCAATAATTGGTTACCTGTATCGCTAAGATGACTGAAATCAGAAGACAACATATAACATATAAACATGTAATAAAAGAAAAATATCATCATAAGAAACATTGTGAATTAGGATTTCACAACCTTTTAATATTCAATCATAATTAACTAGGAGTCCTTACTCTAATAATTTACCTATTGGGAAGTGATAACTAATTAACCAAATCTAGGTTAAGTTGGTTCACAGTGGTTTCTATAACTAAATATTGTTGAAACTAAATTCAATAATAGGAGGCAACATTAAAGCATCCAGTTTTGTGTAACTGAAGGAGAAGTTGTATTAATATGAATGCCTCATAGGCATTTGGTGAGCAGGGGCTTCAGGCCCTCTCCCGGGTTGCCTCGGTTGCCAAGTTGTGGTTGTAATCTCCTGGTTCTTGATAATAGAATGATTGACATTGTCCCATGGATGTTTCCCTTTGGAGGTTAGAGGGTTTTACCACGTAAATTTTGGTGCCTCATGTGTGATTGCATTCTGTGCATGTTTGTGTTCTTTTTTCTCTGGTTTCTGTTGTATTGTATTGTTGTCTGTGGGCTTTCGCTGCCCAACAAATGGTATCAGAGCATTAAGGTGTGACTTGATGGTGTCGATATCAATGGGAGAACAGAGTGTCAGTATGCTGAGAATCTAAATTCGTTGTTTTCTTATGAAGTGACAGCCCACTATTGAATGGAAAAGGTCATCGACTTCATCTGATTGTCATTGAAAGTGAAATCACAAGGCTACTCATTGTTTATTGTAGAGGTTGTTGTGAGGGAGATTTATGTGAGAGCATTTTCTTGGAGTGCAAACCTATGTAAGGAGCGCCGACTTATGTGGAGCCATGTAAATCTACGAAGGACAGAGGATGGATTTGCTATAGGTGGAGTGATAACTGTGGAAGAAACACGAATAAAATGGTGCGCAGATTAATTGTTGACCAAGAGAGAATCACCATTCCAACATTGTGCATAGAGTGGGAGGAGGCGATTTCTTCTGGCAACGGTGAGAAATCCTGGTTGGAAAGGAGGCCTCGAATGAGGATCTGGACGCTCTAGTTTCTGTTAAAAATGATGAAGATATGGAGAACATGATGGCAAAGTATGAGAGATTGCAGAAGATGGGTTACAGATTCTCCAGGCTGAGGCTCTTTGTGTTCTTTAATAAGCTTGATGGAGCTTTGTCACAGAATAGTTTGGGGTTGCTGATGGAGGAGACAGAGCAAGAGAGTTGGTTCGTGGATGCACTCAATGTCGGTCTGGTTAATAGATCATAGACTGCCCCGCATGGGAATTGGACGAATAATATGCCCAATTATTCATCTCGGCTAGAAGGCATTGGCATTAAGGGTGACCAGAGCTCGTCTCAGAGAGGTTATGTGGCTGATCAGACAAACTCTAAGAACGATTGTACATGGTTTATACACTTATTTTTATTTGACATTAACTGGGTTCTATGATATTGTTGAGCCTCTAAATTGACATCCCCACTACCCTATCATACTCCTCATTTATACCTTTTTGGCCTACCTAAGCTTGGATAAATGACAAAGAACACTACCATTAGCCATTGATGAGGTCATAAGGTAAATTATAATTGAATTCATGCATTTTGTGGTTTATTGAGCTAGGAGACTGAATGTTTCATGTACTAATGTTTTAAATTTCCACGCGTAACCTTTGACCTCTAGATGAGTCCAACATTTCTGTGTCAGCTCAGCCATCCGATACTTATGTGCCAGATTGTCACTGTCCGATTCCGGTACCAAGCGCACCTTCCATTCAGATCCGATACAGAATTATTCACTGTCGCGATTCGGTACCAATGGCCGCAGACTGTTTTAGTCTGGTACCAACCACTTGCGTACTGTTCGGATCCATACCATTTACTGAATCTCACCTGTCACGATCTGGTACCAATACAGGAAGCAAAATATACCAAGTTTAACTCCATATCGTGACTAAGATAATTGTTGGATGTTTGTTGAATCATCAAAGCTATAGCAAGGCTATGTTAAGCTAGTTTGTTTTTGCTTCATCCTCATACACTTCGTGTCATGAGGATGAAGCTTAAAATATGTAACCAAATATGTAAATTTGGCAATTGACTTATCTGCTAAATATTTCACCTCCTTGTGTTTCACGACTAAGACTGTTTAAATAGTCATGGCAAGGATGGTGGAAGTAGTAGAGAATTAGCATAAAACAACATATGAAGCAACGTTATGTATTGTAGACCATATTATGAGTTGAAGTTTAATAGAAGAACGTCATTTATCTCCATGTCTTGATTGTTTATGAATGAATGTGAGTTGAGTTGTTAGCACAATTTGATTCTATGTTTTGAAGTTTGAGTAAGAGTAATGTGTGGATTGAAAGCAAGTTTACTGTAGACTCTAGTCGCTGACCTGTTGAAGCGGCAAGGGCCCACCGCCCAACAAAGGTCAACATCCTTATAGATTAGTGTTAGTAGTTGATTTCAATAGTATAGATGTTAGACTAGCTGAAGCTTTGATCCTTTCAGATAATAACAGTATAGTTCAGTTTAGAGTTTTGATTATATGATTGTTTAGAGATCTTTATTTACTCTGTTTTGCATATGCTCTCTCTGTTTTATGGATTTGATTTTGTTTCATGGATATGAATGTTGCAGCAGTAGTCAGACATATTTGAAGGAGAACTAGTGAAGTTCACAACAACACATTGTGAACCACAACATACTCAGTATATTGACTATTGAACTACCCATGCTATGTCTTGATGACTGATGTGTGATGATTAATGTGTGATTTCCCTTTCAGAAGTGTGATTGCATAGTTAACTTTCTGGGTCAGATAACAGAGTTGATTTGTCTAAAGAACTCTATATCATACTTGCATGTGCCATAATGGAGTAGATAGCCTCTCTGTGAAAGACAACCAAAGTGTGTTTCAGTTTGTTAGCTTACTTTGTTTCTAGCATGCGTAATTTACAATAGTTCTATGCTCATGACATTAGAATTACCTTTCTTACTGGTGTCTTGTAACTTTGTTGATTGTGAAACCCGGATTGATAATTAATGAGTGCATTATACTAATCATATAAGTAGCATGACATTTTGGCGCCATTGCCGGGGAGTTGCAAACGGTAGGAAGTGATTTTTTTTTTTTTTTAGCTTAGATTGTTTGCATAGTTTTTGAATGATTTTAAAGGTTGCTTGAGGGAGGAGGATAAAATGTTTAAGATGTGAGCGAAGAGCCACGCGACCACTAGAGTGGGGTTCTCCGAAGCCAGGTTGCCTTCTTACCTTCTAGATAGAATTAGGACTTTCAATTCAGTTAAGAATCAAATTTCCATTTTATGCATAGATATAGAGATAATAAAGATAGATTTGTAAGCTCTAAAGATTCAAAAACAACCCCCCCCCAATAATCCAACTGACACTGGTGCAGGAAAAATTCCAACAGGAGAAAGTTCAAGGGGAGCCAGTGAGGCTCCAGAAAAAGAACCTAAAACGAAAGAATCAGTATTGGGGCAGACAGAACGTGAGTCTTTTGAAGGAGACACACACAACCCAGTTTCTGAACCATCTATCAGTGGAAGAGAAACACCTAGCGAAATGGCAGAAGAAGAAGGAAATGCAACCACTGAAACTGAGACCTTTGGGTTTCCAATCTTGGGTATTTCCAGAAACATTAGCATGAAAAACATCCCACTATCATTGTTACGCACTTTCAGAGGTATGTCAACTGAAGATCCAGACTTATTTTTATTCGAGTTTGACATATTATGTAGAAGCTATAACTACTCAGACGATGCCCAGAAACTTAAGCTCTTCCCTACCACAATGAAAGATTCAGCCTTAAGATGGTTCATGAGCTTAGGAGAAAATACAATTCTCTCTTGGTATCAGATGAAAGATACATTCTTACGGAAATACCAAGACTGTTGTAAGGATAATGCTAAAAATGACATTTTTAAAATGCAACAAACAAAAGATGAAATCCCTGAAGACTACTTAGAAAGGTTCTTATACAACTACTAGAAATCAAAATTATTCACCACAGACCCAACTGTAGTAAGAACTGTATTTTTGAAAGGCATGAGAGATGACTGCATAGAAGTTTTAAACTTGTTAAGTTAAGGAGATGTGCACCAAAATCCTTTTTCAGAGATCGCAGATTACTGTATAAGATTCTCAAGAGGACTAGCTAAAACAGGCAAAGCACCAAGAGATTCTTTTAGCAGAAATACAAGACAAAGCTCAGGGACTGTCACCATAATTGAGTTAGGAAAATTACTGGAGAAATTTAAAACAGACATCTTGAGCACAATCAACAACCAATTAGATACCCTAAAATTGAAAAAGAAACAAGAAGAAGAGGTTGTTTTAGCAATTTTTTGTCCTAGATGTCGAAAGAAGCACGGTGAGAAAGAATGCCCATTAAATGTCATAGAAATCTGTGGCCTGTGTACTCTAGAGCACCCCACATCTGAGTGCCCAACTTTTCTTGAGCTACAAGCCTTGTATATGGGAGGAGGAATCTCACAAGAACATTCATATCCTTCCAGAAGACCTTGGAGAGCACAAAACCCCAATGCATTTTATAACCCTAATGCACAGTATCACATCAACAATGGGGTCCTTCCCCAATATCCTATCCACAATGGACACCTCAGCAAGATCAAACTCAACCTTGGAAACAAGGTTGGAGGGGACCTGTGTATGGGAATCCCTCTTACCCTACATATCCACAGTATCCTGCAAACATTTCCCAATTACTACCTGGATTTAACCCACCACAAATACAAGCTTTAATTCCACCTCCTATACAACAACAATTTACAGTCCCCTTGAACCCTAACCAGTAGCAACACGTACCTATAAATGCCAATCAACAGCCACAAAACCAAGCTGCCCACAATCCACCTAGACCAACAACAATTCCTGCCCAGCCAATCACTAACCCCAATAATCGACCCACCCACCCTGTGTAAAATGCAAAAGTTCAAACCTTTCCCACCTATGAAATTCAACTACGATCAGGGAAGGCTATAAATCAATCAAATCCTGGAGTAGTAATTCAGGAAGAAAATGATAAACATTCCGTGGAAGAAAACACTCAAACCACCCCTGTAGAAGAAGAGACTTCCCCTCCTATTACAAGCAGTTCTCAGTCCGTAGGAGTAGCTCAACAAGTTAATCTTCCACCCTACCCCGAAAGACTATTAGTGAAGAAACCTGACCCACCCTTGCACAAAGATATAGAGGATGAATTACGAAATGTATGTATAAAAATACCTCTTTTGCAAGCCATCAAATATATCCCCATATATGCCAAAATCATAAGGGATCTTTGTATTAAGAAACCAGGAAGGAAGAAGAAGGAACCTCCCCTTGTTCAAGTATTAGGACAATTATCTGAATTTATTTCTGAAATGACATATAAATATAATGACCCTGGGAATCCAGTAGTCACTATTGAAATTAATGGTATTTCCTTACCAAACACACTCATTGATTTGGGTGCAACAATTAATGTAATGCCTTTTGACACTATGCAAAAAAATCCAAATTAACCAGTTGAGACCAACCCAAACCATGATAGAATTGGCAGATAAGTTAGTCATTAGCCTTGCAGGAAGTTTAGATGATATCACACTCACTCTAGCTTCTTGGGAATACCCAGTAGACTTTCTAGTCATCTACTCTAAATAATCCTCCAAACCAGGACACCCTGTGGTTCTTGGCCGCCCTTGGATGGCCATAGCAGATGCCTTTATTAGCTGTCGGTCCGGCGAGATGACTATATCCAATGGCACACATAGCCAAAAACTTGTTCTCTTCCCTCCTGCCCAACTGACACAAGAAATACCTGTTTGGCTAGAAAACCCTTATGGAGAGGAAGATTGAATCAGACCCCTGTTAACACTTGAACAAGTAAGAGGAATGCAAGAACAATAATATGAACAAGTCTTAAGTTTATTTTTGGCTGATACAAATTGCATTGAATATCCTAAGTCCTTTGCAGAATTGTTACACATTTTCAGTTCCGAATTTCAATAAACTTGGCACCCGGATATCACTCAATTATATACTTTATCACCAACTTCGTTAGAGAAGGAATAAAGTACTGAACTTGTTGATATTAGCCTAAGAAAACATTTGTATATCAACTCTAGTTTGGAACCATAACAAAAGACACAAGTAATTGAAATGCTCCAAAGACAATTTGATGCCTTTGCATGGGATTATGCAGACATGAAAGGCATTCACCCTGACACATGCACACATCATATTTACACTAATGACCAAATCAGACCAGTTAGATAGCCTCAGTGAAGGATGAATCTAGCCCTCAAAGATATTGTAAAAGAAGAATTGCAAAAACTCCTTCAAGCCAATCTCATATACCCCATTTCAGATAGTCAATGGGTATCTCCACTTTTCATAGTTCCCAAGAAAAATGGTAAGTGGAGAATATGTGTAGACTCCGGGGAATTGAACAAAGCCACCCATAGGGATTATATTCCCCTACCATTTATTGATCAGGTGTTGGATACCTTGTCCGGAAAGAAGTATTTTTCGTTCCTAGATGGGTTTAGTGGTTATAACCAAATACAAATAGCACCCGAAGACCAAGAGAAGACCACTTTTACCTACCCATGGGGAACCTATGCTTATAGGGTCCTTCCTTTTGGACTTTTCAATGCCCCAACTACTTTTCAAAGGGCTTTCATAGCCATTTTCTTTGACTTGACCAACAACTGCGCAGAAGTCTACATGGACGACTTTACAGTCCATGGAAATGACTTCCAGGAAGCTTTGACCAGTCTGGAAAAAGTCTTGATTAGGTGTAAGGAAACTAATCTTTCCCTAAGTAATGAAAAATAAAAAATGATGCTCACTGAAGGTGTTGTTTTGGGACATCACATCTTTGGCTTTGGAATGAGAGTTGATGCTGTGAAAATTCATATTATCACACAAATCATAATACCTTCCTCCCAAAAGGAAGTTCACAGCTTTTTAGGGCATGCTGGCTACTATAGAAGATTCTTTCCCAATTTCACAAACTTAGCTACCCCTTTATTCAATTTATTATCTAAAGAAGCCGAATTTAATTGGGATGATGAGTGCCAAGTATCTTTTGATATTCTAAAACAAAAATTGTCAACTACCCCTGTATTAAGAGGACCAAATTGGTCCCTTCCTTTTCATATCTGTACTGATGCCTCAGACACATCCCCTGGAGCAGTTCTTGGACAAAGGGAAAATCAAATGCCTTATGTTATTTACCTTGTCAGTAAAAATTTGTCCCCAACAGAAGTTAATTATACGGTCACAGAAAAAGAATTGTTAGTTGTAGTCCATGCTATCAATAAATTTAGACACTATATTACAGGATATCAAGATTTTGTACACACTGATCATTCAACCATCAAATTCTTAATGAACAAACCTGTAACAAACCCTAGAGTTACAACATGGTTGTTATTATTACAAGAGTTTAATATGAATATTATTGATAGACCAGGTAAGGATAATCTTGTGGCTGATTTCTTATCTAGAATGATTCATCTGGGAGATAACGCACTAGTAGATGATAACTTCCCTGATGAAAATTTGTTTGCTATTTCTACATTCACCCCTTGGTATGTAGATGTAGCTAACTATCTTGTGACAGGGAAGATGCCTCAGAAATTGTCTCCTAGAGAAAAACAGAAAGTAAATCAGCAAAGTGCAAACTACATGTGGCACGATGATTGTCTCTACAAAACAGAACCAGATTTGGTAATCAGGAGATGTGTAAGGGAAGATGAAATTCATGATATTTTGCAAGCTTGACATGATGGTCCTTGTGGAGGACACTTCACAGACAAAAGGACTGCTTATAAAGTTCTGCAATCTGGTTATTATTGGCCTCATATTTTCAAAGATGCTAAAACCTATGTATCCAATTGTGATGAATGCCAACGAATGGGTAAGCCTACTGCACGAGACCAAATGCCACTTCAAGCCCAAGTAGTCATTGAGCCTTTCGAGAAATCAACATTAGATTTTGTAGGGCCCATTAACCCTACATCTAAAAAGAAAAAGTATATACTTGTATGTACTGACTATGTGACTAAGTGGGTTGAAGCAAAATCTTTACCAGCTGCAAGTGAACAATCAGTGGTAGATTTCCTTTTTAATGACATCTTTACTAGATTTGGTGTACCGCGAGAAATTGTGACCAATCGGCGGACTCAATTTACCTGTAATCTAGTCAAAGTTGTTACAGAACAGTACCAAATCAAACACAGGAAATCTACACCCTACCATCCATAGGCAAATGGACAAGTAGAATCTACCAACAAAGTTATTGAGTCCATTCTTACCAAAGCAGTACAACTACACCACAAGGATTGGGGTGACAGATTACTAGAAGCCTTATGGGCTTATAGAATCACCTGGAGGAATACAACATGACATACACCTTACGAGTTGGTATATGGGAAGCAGGTGCTTCTCTCCATAGAATTCCAGATCAAAACCTTCAGGACTGCAGTACAAGTTGGCATGAACTTGGATGAAGCCTAGGAATAAAGAATCTTACAGCTTAATGAGCTGGACGAAGTTAGGCAGGAAACACTTCAAAGAACCACCCTCATTCAAGAGAAGAGAACAAAATGGCATGACAAGCATCTCAAAAAGAAATATTTTCAACAAGGAGATTGGACCCTGTTTTATGACAGTAGATTCAAGAACTTCAAAGGTAAGTTAACTACTCATTGGATGGGACCTTACGAAATTGACACTGTCTATGATAATGGTTCAATCAGGATAAACAGAACTGACGAAAATCAGAATCCACTACTTGTGAATGGTCACCGGTTGAGAATTTATAACAAGCCCTTGTCAAAAGAGCAATTTTTAACTCATATACTATAGAATTCAGATATGTAGGTGAACAGTAAGGAAGGAGACCTTCCTACTGATCCACATTGATTGATTGGTTTACTTTAAAAAAAAATTGTACATAGGTGTGGATTGTGTTTTGATAATAAGCTGAAGGTAACAATGGATTCTTACCTCCTTTTGTTTTACCTTTGCATTTTATCTTTGTAAGTAGATTTGTATAATTTATTTGATCCTTCATGAACTTGCTAAACATCAGTTTGTAGGCATCAAAAATACTATGTTTTGGTCTGGTACTAGCAGTCCTGTGCTCGCTTGGTACCAGAAGTTCAATACCAAAAGTCTGGTACTTATACGATACTATTAGGACACATCATCTAATTAACAAAGGAATGCTACGCATATTTCAAAATCTTATGACAATTAATATGAAGTATGAAGCCATGTAGTAACCACTTAATCTGGAACTAAGAAGTCGAATGCAACATCAAATGGAAGCCCTTATAAAGCAATAATTTCTCTTGGTTCTGTTGCTGACTAAAGGGAAGTATCTTTAATTTCTTTTGGTTCTGTTGCTAGCTAAAAGGAAGACTATTTATTTTCTTTTGGTTATGTTGCTAGCTAAAAGGAAGATTTCTTAGTTTCTTCTGGTTCTGTTGCTGGCTAGAAGGAAGTATTTTTAATTTCTTTTGGTTCTGTTGCTTGATAAAGAAGACATAATCCTTACCTATGATTTCTAAAAGAACCATGCATAATCTGCTTCAAAGTCTAGAGGTTGCCTTCATCCAGTATTTCAGCATGATTAAAGGGATAAAAAATATATTAGCCTACAAGTAACTATCTCACCCTAACTAGACTTCAATAGTATTCATTGGATTATCTTTACTAAAGAGTAACATATGAGTATATGAACACTCTTTGTCATGGGTACACTAGGAATTTTTTTATGGAAGATGATGTATCAGTACCCTAAGGTAACTTTAGGTCATTCTCTTATGGACAAACTCAGACAAAATTATACATCTGGATCGCTCTAAAGAAATAATATGCATACATAAGGTTATTTTTCCTTTAGACAAATATTTAGAGATATTCAAATAAGAGAATACACCTTCCAACCCAATACCATCCCAGCCTGTAAAAAGGTTTTCAGATGAGCCTCCCCTGTCACTGTGCAAAAGCACTCTTTAATAAAAAACCGCAATAGGTGACTATGGACAAGAAGCCTCTGATGGAAAAAGGGTTTAATAGACTAACCCGCTGGGATACTGAACAGGTCTTCTGGTAGTGGGTACCAGTTTGTGGTATGACTAGGAAAACCCATCAGGGTACTAAACAGGCCTGTTGAAAATGGGGCATTCTGCATGGGAAAAGGATGTCTCTCACTAATTATCACAACTACCCAACCAGAGTACTGAATAGGCTTGCTAGCAATGGGTTTTGGTTGAGAAATGTCTCATCTATACTTTTCTGATTGAAAAATTCACTTTTGTCATCTAAAAAAATGAACACTACAAGCAAAGGTCACTGTTGACATTTATGAGATACAAACTCTAGATTAACAAACAAGATAATTACTACAAGCAAATGTCCATTTGAGAATTACCCTAAGTCAACTTTACCGGTCTGACATCTAAAGCCTACATTACCCAAGAAGGAAACTTCTTAAGAGTGGATCCCTAACTAGGGAGTCTAATCTACTTATATTGTGAAATTTATCCATAACAACTAATGATAGTAAATCTCTGAAGCAAGTTTGGTTGGAATTACTCTGTTGGAAAAAAATATAAAAACCTCCCTATTTTCACTGCTGAATGCTACCCTTGTCAATAAGTCATCAAAAGAAAGGCAATTTCAAAATTTTTAGGCATGTGATCATATGCTAGGTGATAAATGTACTTTTGGAATTTGATTTGGTTTCTTTTCTCTCATCATTTTTCTTCCATTATGATACAAGGTGTTAAATCTTCTTGCATAAGGATATGCAATATCCTTGGCATGGGGGAGGGTCAAAGAGCTCTTTTAAGAACTCTTTTTCAGACTCACATATCATCTTCAGAAACCAACATGTTCACCCTACAACCTTACAGAACCAAACACAAAAGAAGACAAGCACAAAATAAAGAAGTTTCATGAAGTACAAGAAATTCCAGTACCAAGCTTCCAGAAAACTCCAGCCTAAAAAGATGAACTCTGACAATATGCAAGCTTCAAATACAAAGGAAATCACATATGCTATGGGTATTGATTATACAATGGTAAAAGCAAAGGTAACATGGCATTATTTATTTTCCTTTGCTTATAAAACTACAATAGGTATGAAAAGGTATACTAGATCTTATGACCTTAGTGTTAAAACCATGCACCTAACTTTCACTTCCTTCATACCCATATGCTTAACCTTAATCAATCCTCTCATCACATAAGCGCTTGAAAATTATTGAAGGAAAAATCACATCAAAAGTGTGAATATGGAGCATGGTTAGTAATGATGAGACACGAATGTGCTTCATCCTTAAGCAATCACGAACGTATCTCGTGTCATCAGTCACGATTCAACATCAAATTCACCACTCAGAATTCCAATCAGCTATCTCAAACAACAATGATTCTTCGACACCCAACGTTCCCATCATTGCACTTACAAGCATAAATGAAATGGATTATATCGGTGGCGAAGCCATCCAGATGAGCCTCATCTTGTCTTAATTTTCCTTTGTGACATCTTACTTAAACTCATCGTCTGAATTATCGACGCCATCACCATATTTTTTTCGTTACCAACCTTTCTCCAGTTTCGAGCCTACTCCTCTCTGCGATATCTGGTACCAAAACCTTACCCTCATAGCTAACCAAACCCTTGTGCCACAGCCTGATTCTCATGCAGAGTTCATAAATATGGTCGTGAGTAGACACGAACCGGTATTCCAGATTTATAGGGAGACCAAGGAGTTCCAGCTATATAGAGATAAGTATGTGAGAGTGGGATGGATTCCATTTTTGGAGAAATTCATAGGCTGTCATGAGAAGGTATCTCAAGCATTTATTCAGGGTTACGATGGATAGATTGTGCATATAGACAATCTGCAGCTAACAGTCATTGAAGAAACCTTAAGGGAAGCCACGAGATTACCTAACAGAGGAGCCAAGTATTTCAAAGGAGTAGGAATCAACAAGGAAATGTGCCAATGATTTTTGAAGGAAGACCATCAACACCCTGATTGGAAAAAGAGGATTCCTAGGAACTATATCAAGGAAGAATATCATCCAATGCTTGCTAGTCTTCAACGATTCCTCACTTGTGAGGGAAAGTATGCTGTAACCTTCATATATCATCTTAGTCTTCTGTTACACTTTGAAGAAGGTCCTGAAATTGATTTTCAATATTTTTTATGGATGAGTCTGAACAAGATGGTAAGAGGTGTCAAATCCCTATCCAAAACTGAGAAGACCAACATTTACCATCAAGGTATTATGAAGATGTTAGTTATACATGAAATTAGGAAGTAAGGGATTAGCTGGAAAATCCTCATCACTCAACACCTTCCCACGAAAAACAAACCTGTAGAGGGAGCCCAGCCTGCTCCAGAGAAAGATAAGGAACCTCAAGAGAAAAAGGGCAAGAAAGATAAGGTAACTCCATCATCCTACAGAATAGTGAGCCAAAAAGATAAAGCCAATAAACAAGCAGGGCCCTCTTCCACAGTCCATAAGATTTTTAAAAGTCAAGAATTAAAAGGTAAATCCAAATTAGTGGAGCAGACCTCAATAGTATCACTTGAGGAGAAGGGTAATAAGAAAAAAACTGTGAGGAAAAAGAAGAATAGCTCAGGAAATAAAGATGAACGGTCTATAGAACAATTCCCTATAACCATTCCACAAACATAAAAGAAGAAAAGGAATCTTGTGAGCACCTCTGATCCATTACAACCTTGTAAAAGAACCACAAGGAGCATGGAAAAGAAAGGAAAAGTAGTTGTCAGTCCTCATACACATGAAGGCCCAATAGATCTTACCTCCCCTTCTGAAGACCTATCATTCCAGGATGACATCCCTAGCTTGACTGAGGAACAAGTTACTATTACTTTATGTGGGATGAGGGAGGAAGTGGAGGAAAGAGAATACACCCAGACAGAAACAATGGGGCCAACAAGGACCTTAACAAAAGAACAGATGAAGAAAAAAATTGGGGAGCTACAAAAGAAAAACCAGGAACTCAAACAAGAAGTGAAGGAATACCAACTACTGGACAGGTATATCAAAATGGAAAATGAGCAACTGAAGGAAATCAACCAGCAACTTCAAGATGACCATGAAGAGACTTCTAATAAGATTAAGAAGGTACTAAGACTATTACAATAAGTTAGGGTCATAAAAAGGGATCTGAAAGAATAAGCCTCAGCCATCAACATCATTGATCCACAGGAGTAAAAAGGATGGAGTCTCAAATTTTGAAAATTTTTGAGTTCATTTCAGTTGCATGAGGACATGCAATGATTTTGGCATGGGAGAATGTTGAGCCTATAAATTGACATCCCCGCTACCCTATCATACTCCTCATTTATACCTTTTTGTCCTACCTAAGCTTGGATAAATGACAAAGAACACTACCATTAGCCATTGATGAGGTCATAAGGTAAAGTATAATTGAATTCATGCATTTTGTGGTTTATTGAGCTAGGAGACTGAATGTTTCATGTACTAATGTTTTAAATTGCCACGTGTAACCTTTGACCTCTAGATGAGTCCAACATTTCTGTGTCAACTCAGCCATCCAGTACTTATGTGCCAGATTGTCACTGTCTGAATCTGGTACCAAGCGCACCTTCCATTCAAATCTGATACTGAATTATTCACTGTCGTGATCCGGTACCAACGGCCGCAGACTATTCTAGTCTGGTACCAACCACTTGCGTACTGTTCGTATCCGGTACCATTTACCGAATCTCACCTGTCACGATCCGGTACCAATACAGGAAGCAGAATATACCAAGTTTAGCTCCATATCGTGACCAAGATAATTGTTGGATGTTTGTTGAATCATCAAAGCTATAGCAAGGCTATGTTAAGCTAGTTTGTTTTTGCTTCATCCTCATACACTTCGTGTCATGAGGATGAAGCTTAAAATATGTAACCAAATATGTAAATTTGGCAATTGACCGATCCACTAAAGATTTCACCTCCTTGTGTTTCACGACTAAGACTTTTTAAATAGTCATGGCAAGGATGGTGGAAGTAGTAGAGAATTAGAATAAAACAACATATGAAGCAGTGTTACGTATTGTAGACCATATTCTGAGTTGAATTTTAATAGAAGAACGTCATTTATCTCCATGTCTTGATTGTTTATGAATGAATGTGAGTTGAGTTGTTAGCATAGTTTGATTCTATGTTTTGAATTTTGAGTAAGAGTAATGTGTTGATTGAAAGCAAGTTTCCTGTAGAATCTAGTCGCTGACTTGTTGAAGCGACAAGGGCCCACCACCCAACAAAGGTCAGCATCCTTATATATTAGTGTTAATAGTTGATTTCAATAGTATAGATGTTAGACTATCTGAAGCTTTGATCCTTTCAGATAATAACAATATAGTTCAGTTTAGAGTTTCAATTATATGATTGTTTAGAGATCTTTACTTACTCTGTTTTGCATATGCTCTCTCTATTTTATGGATTTGATTTTGTTTCATGGATATGAATGTTGGAAGCAGTAGCCAGACATATTTGAAGGAGAACTAGTGAAGTTCACAACAACACATTGTGAACCACAACATACTCAGTATATTGACTATTGAACTACCCATGCTATGTCTTGATGATTGATGTGTGATTTCCCTTTCAGAAGTGTGATTGCATAGTTAACTTTCTAGGTCAAATAGCAGAGTTGATCTGTCAAAAGAACTCTATCTCATACTTGCATGTGCCATAATGGAGTAGATAGCCTCTCTGTGAAAGAAAACCAAAGTGTGTTTTGGTTTGTTAGCTTTCTTTGTTTCCAACATGCATAATTTAGAATAGTTCTATGCTCATGACATTAGAATTACCTTTCTTACTGGTGTCTTGTAACTCTATTGATTACAAATCCCAGATTGATAATTAATGAGTGTATTATACTAATCATATAAGTAGCACGACATATATATAGAGAGAATACATGGGGAAAGTGAGGAGAACGAACATGAATCCTTACGAGATGGAGTTAGGGTATCCAGACTCTGTGAACTCTTTGCCCTGGTCCAGAGAAGCCAATTCAGATCAAAGATGGGAGGTCGGTGATAAGGCCGATGACTCCATGTTCCGAATGATGTGCAACTATGGCGGAAAAATCCAACAACGTTCCCATGACAACCAATTTTCATACATGGGCAGCAAACCCCGTATTCTAGCGGTGGATCACAACATCAAATTTGCAAGCATGAGCACCATGCTTTCGATTTTGTGGGGAACTGACGTTTCGTTCAAGTACCAGCTGCCAAATGAGGATCTAGAGCTGCTCCTTCCTGATAGAAATGAGGATCTAGAGTTTCTCCTTCCTGATAGCAGACCTGTGAAGATTGGCATATCGATGGATTGGACGATGAACAAAAAGGGAGTGAAAGTTGTTGAGAGATTCGAACACAGAATCTACACACGTGATGAGGTAGGAGGGCCTGCGTGGTAGAGCCCTGGAAGTTGGCAAGATAAATGTTGGACAAAGAAACAAAAACAGAAAGAGTGGGCACTTGTATATGGGGCAGTCTACCCCAGGTTATTTTTGGTTCTGTTCGATTCTGGTTCTGGTCCTGTGTTAGTGGTTTCTTGTTCTCTTCCTTTTCTATCAAGTTTTTCTTGTAGTTTAATCTAAACAAGATGGTTGTATAAAATGTTGAGTTCTGATGCTTCGTTGAAGGGTTTGCAAGGGTTTGCATGGTCTATCGATGACAAATGCCTACGTAGAGGTTTTTCATTCCTTATGGCCACGATGCGGAATCCAAGATGATCAATGACCAGGAAACTGGAAACTATAGCAGCAAAGGTAATTGAAAAGGAGGTTATCATGTGAACATTTGTTTATTTTTCTTATGGAGTTGTAATTTTTTAATTCTGTATGTAATTGGGCATACCATTGTAAGACCTCATTTAGGCATGCGTATCCCTGGTATCTCACCGATAAAGTCTAGTTGTAGACTTAGGTGATAGGGGGTGGGTTTCGGGTCATGTTAGTTCCTCGTGTTTTAATGTCCATGAAATTGCATGTAATGAAGTCTGTTTAGACTAGGTTAAACTCCAAATAAATGTTCTTGGAAGTGAGCAGTGTAAGCTTATTTGTCCAACTTGGCCGGATTTGGTCAAGGAGATGTTCTTGTTAAAGTGGAGTACATTGACTCCATTGAAAGGTGCCTCAAGGTGAGCTTGTGTTGATTTCACTTGGCTGGCTTCGTTTGTTTTTTGGCGAAGGTATCGAATACAATGTTCGAGGTGGAGCACTCAAGGTTCTCAGGATCACAACAAAAGAGTTCTTTGCAAAGCTCAAGTAATTCATTGTATGGTCTAATGGTACCTAGGCAGCCAGTACATGATGTTGATTCCTTCATTGTGAGCCGAGATTTACAAGAAGTGAGAGTAACTATGGTATTCACTATCTTGGTGATTAAGTAGTTGACGATATGCTTGTTTCAAGCACAAGCATGTTTATGATCAACGAGTTGGCTCAGTTGGATTGGACGTTCGAGATGAAGGATCTGGGAGAAACAAAACAATTTTGAGCATGGAATACATAGAGACGGGACTAAAGGTGAGTTTTGGTTATCACAACGTGAGTGCATGGAAAAGACACTCAGAAATTCAGTATGAATTTAATAGAATCTTTCTTCAAGTTTATGTCCAAGTGATGAAGAAGAAAGAAGATATGTCTCGTGTATAGTATGCTAGAAGAACGTATAAGTTTGCGATGGGAATATCATATATTTCACATGCAGGGTGTTGTCAGTGATCACATGACAAATCCAAGTGGAGTATTGAAATGGGTGCTTTGGTTTTGAAAACACTGGTATCACCTATCTTTAGCTTGCAAGAAGGTGATGAATGGACAATGGCATGATATAAGGTAAATTGTTGTCAAGGTGGAGATTGTTGGGAAGTGACAACTAATTAACCAAATCTAGGTTAAGTTGGTTCACGGTGGTTTCTATAACTAGATATTGTTGAAACTAAATTCAATAATAGGAGGCATCATTAAAGCATTCAATTTTGTGTAACTGAAGGAGAAGCTGTATTAATATGAATGCCTCATAGACATTTGGTGAGAAGGGGCTTCAGGTCCTCTCCTAGGCTGCCCTGGTTGCCAAGTTGTGGTTGTAATCTCCTGGTTTGATAATAGAATGATTGCCATTGTCCCATGGATGTTTCCCTCTGGAGGTTAGAGGGTTTTACCACGTAAATTTTGATGCCTCATGTGTGATTGCATTTTGTGCATTTTTTTTTTTCTCTGGTTTCTGCGGTATTGTATTGTTTTCTATGGGCTTCCGCTTCCCAAAATTACCAAGCCCCATTTACTCTAATAATTTACCAAACCCCATGACCTTCAGACTACTTCAATATAAAACACTTCTATCTAGGATTGTTGCATAACTTCCCAACCAACCATAATATCCACTTGATTAATACCATAATTTCCACTTGATTAATAGCATCAATAATCATTACATCGTTATTATCACATAAGCAATCATATCAACATAAATCCATGCATTCTCAATCCATGCATTCTCGTCATCAAATACAACTACCTATGAAATATGTACATTCTCTCATACACATCTATATATGCATAAACAATTTGCACAAACATTGATTTCCACGTCATAAATAATATAAGTGATCAAACCAACCAAGGATATACATCATCTTGGTTATATACAATGCCAAGCTAATCAAAACCAATCATTACATGCTCCCTCTAGATAAAATATCATCTTAAAAGTTAACTATGACATATGTACATGCACTCATACACATCTATAAATGCATAAGCAATTTGCACAAACATTGATTTCCACATCATAAATAATATAAGTGATCAAACCAACCAAGGATATACATCATCTTGGTCATATACAATGCCAAGCTAATCAAAATCAAGCATTACATACTCCTTGCCTTCGGATAAAATATCATCTTAAAAGATCAGATTTTATTATAATAATATTTTGCCATGGTAGGCATCATGATGAATAACATAAGAATTTGAATCTTTGAATCTTTGGCCTAAAGTCAATGTTCAAATAAACATATTTTCTCATTAGCACCTATTGTGCGACATCCATATGACAACAAACTAAAATATAAACTCAAAGAATTCATATATTTGATACACCTTAGAAGCAAGCTATACAAATACTATGATGAACCTGTGGCAAAGAATGACATGCCATACCAAACAAGTCCTGATTGGGATTAGATTTATTCAAGTTAATAATAGGTTTCACCCCAAATTTATTTCTTATTTATCAATAAATGTTTATCTGTGAGAGTGTAGAAACCATAAATATCATCTCTCAATCAATTTCACTAATTGCCATCTCACTAAACCATTGTATTCACAAATGAAATATATATTAGTGATATACTATTATCTTCTCATATGTTCCAACCCTTATTAGTCCCTATCGTAGGCATAGAGGGACTATAGAGATCACTAATTTGTTGACCTCACATTAGTTTGTCCCTTGATCACAAATATTTGCATAATATCTATTGTTGGAGCTAGGGAACTAAAAACATTGAATTTTATATAATAAAAAGTACCATATATGTAGTGATCTGATTGGATAACAGATTGGAGGTCTTATTGTCGGCTTCACTATTCCCAATGTTTTATATGTTAGCATATCCAAACTTTTTCATTGTCTACAGTCTTTTTAAATCATATATTTTTCTTAGAATTAGTTCAAATGCTTTTCTTAGCATTTTTCTGCTAGCATTGTCTTAGATCATATACGGTGCTTTTTTTATTTGTACTAATCATATTGAAGTGTTTAGATATCCAAGCTTTATAGTGATCAATAATTCCAAAGTTTATACCATCCTTGCCGCATGTGTTTGTATTGAAATGTATTGACACTTTTTTTGAGGTGCTTGAATAGGCCTGATAGCTTAAATGTTTACATGGCGCCAGGTCCTCCAACAGGCATGACAGCTCAAATGTTTGCATACCGCGAGGTCCTTAGACAACCCAACAACATTAAATGTTTATCTAAATACGCTTCTTGGAGTACATTTTTCCTCGAAATTTTCCATACAATGTTGCAGTGATTTTGCACAATATTGTTGTCCACCACCAGTTGAATAGGCATTGTATATTTCATCCTCCTTCTAGCCTTGTAATGCAATTTCGTCAACGTTGAAGCTACATACATTGTTTACTGGTTCGGTGAGTGCTTCTTCTTCGTTGGTTCGTCGATTGCTGCTTGTTGTTGTTGCTTGGTTCACAATTCGACCTGCGCTTCTTCCTTTCATCGTTTCAGAGTAAGTTTCCATGCCATAATTTCATTTTCTATTCCTTGTTTGTTGTTCAGTGTTTGCAGTTTGCGAGTAAGAATGTTTGCTTATTTATACTTGCATGCTCGTCGTATGTTTCTGGTTCTTTCTATGCTTCGGTTGCAGTTTTGTAATCATTGGAGATACATATGTTGTTTACTAGTTCAGTGGTTGTTGCTTGTTCGTTGGTTCGTCGATTGTTGGTTGTGTTTGTTTGGCTCAGTTTTACACTTTGGGGCCCTAGAGATGCAGTTGGGTCTGTTCGTGCTTTCTCGCTGGTTTGATGCTTGCTGTTTTCTTTTGTTTGATTTGGCTTTGCAGGGTTGGGGTCCTGCCTCGGTAGTTGGCACTACTTTTTTTTTTTGGATTATTATTGTTTTTTGGGTGCTTTATAGTGTTCAGCCCCTACACCCATGATTCGATATGAAGTCGTGTTTTTTGTACTGTCTGGCTAGGTCGATATATGTTCTGCTGCGAGATTTTGCTAGTGCTTTAGTGTTGACATGAAAGAAAATAGTTGTATGAAAAATAGTTAGAGAAGTACATTTGAAATTGCAATATCTGTTGTTTTTTTGTTAAAATAAAACATATCCAGGTTGCATTTATAAACCATGTATGGTGAAATGTGCCCATATGACAATACATGTTCTTTGTCCTCTATACAAACTGGTGTGCCCATGATACAATTTGTCTTGTGCTTGAGATATGATATGTACAACAAAGATTCTGCAAAATTATATTTCCATGTCTAGAAGCATATCTTGGTAGTTTGCCACGGAAAACCAAAATCTTGGATCGTGGGCACAATAGTCTATGTAGAGGATAAAGAACATGTATTTCCATTAGTGAAATCATATCTGGATACTTTTCCATGGAAAACCATAAGTCGTTTAGCTACAACCATGCAATTTCGTAATATTTTGTGCCTTGTAATATATTTTGGGCAGGGAAAAAAAAATTGCATATTTGCAGCTATGGATGGAGAAGCGCAAAGGTTCATGTTTTTACCCATATTTTAGACTATTCGTTGAGTCTCTTTTACTGTATGTACATATTACTTGTTCTCCGATGCATACCAAATTCCATTCATGTTCATTGTATTTTGTGCGTTCCCACATTCAAACAAACATAATAGGTGGAGAAAACGACGGAGTCTTGACTGCATTGATTGAAGAGGAGATAGAAAGGTGCATGCTTGTACTATTATTTCATATTCCATTGTTTTGTATTTCATTTATTGTGTGTATATGTGTTCACCTAGTTTATTGTATGTAGATGTTGCATATCTTCCTACATAATAACTTATCTTCATTACATGTCTTCCTGCATACTAACCTACTTCATGTCTGTTGTATTTTCACTGCATTGCTACATTTAAACAAACAGATTGGCTGGAGGGGATGATGGAATCTTTGGTGGGAATGTAGATGAGGAATTATAGAAGTGGATACATGTACTCTTATTTCATATTCTAGTGTTCATTTTTTCATTTACTGTCTGTATATTTGTTGTGCATGTTCTGCTGCTTTGCACCCTTTTTTTTTTTGTTCTTTTCTTCCTTCAAATATAATATATTTATGTGTATTCTCATGTGAATCGTATTCTGTTTGTTGTTACATTGGAATAAATAGACCTATTTCTCATTATTTTACATGTCTGTGTTCATACTAACTTGCCATCATGTCCATTGCATATTCGACGTTGCTATTTTAGAAGAAACAGGTTGGTTGGACAAGAAGATGAATTGTTTTGTGCAACATCAGAGGGTTTTGTGGTACAATCTTCGAAAAGGTATACCAACTGTGTTGGTAAATTAAAATATACAAACCGGGTGGGGGCATATAATGTTAGACTAGAAAATGATGGCTTGGAAGAAATGGGCCTTTCTTCCCTCCCTATTTCTACTTTTTCCATTTTCTATTATCCCTTTTGTTTTCTAATTGATCTGCTTAGTGGTGTTTCTGAAAATGCCTTGGTGCGTCGGTTGGTGGACTAACGGTTTCACATCTATGGTCATGCTTCTACCTTATTCCATACTTACCCACTTTGTTGATTGTGGGTGCCAGGCTGACGGGTTCAATATTGCTCCCTTGGATTCTGGGGGTCCGCGATATACAGATTGGCCGTGGTGCCCTGCCCTCATGCCCTGTTTACTGTTACACATTTTTCCAGTCAAAAAGATCAGATGCATACAATTTTACGCTTGTTTAGTCTTTTTAATGGAAAGTATACAATGCATATGCTTGTTTAGTGCTGATGTTCATCTGCACATGCTTGCATCAAAAAAAGTTGGACTAGTGACATGGCCATGAGAAGTCAGTCATCCCAGACATCAGCAGATTGACAAGGCCAAAGTTAAAGATGCATGCACTCTACTCTTAGTATGTTTACCAAACAAATATCCTCGGCTATTTATTCATCTATGGCATGGTGAATATGTTAATGTCATCTGCAATACATGGTTTTCATTTCTTAAGAGGTATGAACAAGTACAAGCGAGACGTCGAACATATGCAAGTTTCATAGACTAAGAGGTGTGGTTGCAAAACTTTGGCTCCATAGTTCATCGAAGTTATGCATGTACTTGTAGATTTATGCCAGTGAAAGAAGAATAAAAATAAAAAAATGCACACTACCATTCACTTTAGTTTTCCTGTTCAAAAATTGTCACCAGGTCTAGAGTTGTAACACCCAAAGTACTATCAATAGAGGGCTTGAACAACCGTCGAACTGGACAAGTGTTCGTTGGGGACATAATGGTCATCTATAGCACCTACTTGGACAAGGAAAACAAAACTAGATCCATTATGTGTGCTGACATGACAGACAAGGAGGCCATGATGACAGTGACACTGACTATTCCTACACAACTTGTACAGAAACATGCAG
>JASDQU011444393.1:28192-40268 GCA_032191745.1 Picea mariana
TATGGAAAGCGGTACCATTGCCTTGTTGTTGTCTGAATTTCCATCCTTTATATGAAGAATGTGTTGTGAGCCAATTTTTCTCCCCAGTGTGACAGTTGTGCCAATGGTTCTGATTGCGTAAATATCACTGCTCTGTGCAAGCTAGTTGATAGTCGTGTCCGGGACGAAACGATATTCTGAAAAAACAACGAGAACTTTTTCCACAATACTTGTTTCGATGAGAGAAATAATCCGATCACAATCACCACGGTTATATACTATTTTGGGAAATATATTAAAATTTGTAATGGATATCCCATTACCCGACAATATCTTTTCTGCATGTTTCTGTACAAGTTGTGTAGGAATAGTCAGTGTCACTGTCATCACGGCCTCCTTGTCTGTCATGTCAGCACACATAATGGATCTATTTTTGTTTTCCTTGTCCAAGCAGGTGCTATAGATGACCATTATGTCCCCAACGAACACTTGTCCAGTTCGGCGGCTGTCCAAGCCCTCTATTGATAGTACTTTGGGTGTTACAACTCTAGACCTGGTGACAATTTTTGAACAGGAAAACTAAAGTGAATGGTAGTGTGCATTTTTTTTTTTATTCTTCTTTCACTGGCATAAATCTACAAGTACACGCATAACTTCGATGAACTATGGAGCCAGAGTTTTGCAACCACACCTCTTACTCTACGAAACCTGCACTATGTTCGACGTCTCGCTTGTACTTGTTGATACCTCTTGAGAAATGAAAACCATGTATTGCAGATGACATTAACATATTCATCATGCCATAGATGAATAAATAGTCGAGGATATTTGTTTGGTAAACATACTAAGAGCAGAGCGCATGCATCTTTAACTTTGGCCTTGTCAGTCTGCTGATGTCTGGGATGACTGACTTCTCATGGCCATGTCACTAGTCCAAATTTTTCTGATGCAAGCATGTGCAGATGAACATCAACACTAAACAAGAATATGCATTGTATATTTTCCATTAGAAAGACTAAACAAGTGTAAAATTGTATGCATCTGATCTTTTTGACTAGAAAAATGTGTAACAGTAAACAGGGTGTGAGGGCGGGGCACCACGGCCAATCTGTATATCGCGGACCCTCGGAATCCAGGGGAGCAATATTGAACCCGTCAGCCCGGCACCCACAATCAACAAAGTGGGTAAGTATGGAATAAGGTAGAAGTGTGACCATAGATGTAAAACCGTTAGTCCACCAACCGGCGCACCAAGGCATTTTCGAAAAGACCACTAAGCAGATCAATTAGAAAACAAAAGGGATAATAGAAAATGGAAAAAGTAGAAATAGGGAGGGAAGAAAGGCCCATTTCTTCCAAGCCATCATTTTCTAGTCTAACATTATATGCCCCCTCCCAGTTTGTATATTTTAATTTACCAGCACAATTGGTATACCTTTTCGAAGATTGTACCACAGAACCCTCTGATGTTGCACAAAACAATTCATCTTCTTGTCCAACCAACCTGTTTCTTCCAAGGTAGCAACGTTGAATATGCAATGGACATGAAGGCAAGTTAGTATGAACACAGACATGTCAAATAATGAGAAACATGTCTATTTATTCCAATGTAACAACAAACAAAATACGATTCACATGAGAATACACATAAATATATTATATTTGAAGGAAGAAAAGAACAAAAAAAAAGAAGGTGCAAAGCAGCAAAACAAGAACAACAAATATACAGACAGTAAATGAAAAAATGAACACTAGAATATGAAATAAGAGTACATGTATCCACTTCTATAATTCCTCATCTACATTCCCACCAAAGAGTCCATCATCCTCTCCAACCATTATGTTTGTTTAAATGTAGCAATGCAACGAAAATACAACGGACATGAAGTAGGTTAGTATGCAGGAAGACATGTAAAGAAGATAAGTTATTATGTAGGAAGGTATGCATGTAGGAAGGTATGCAACATCTACATACAATAAACTAGGTGAACACATATACACACAATAAATGAAATACAAAACAACGGAATATGAAATAACAGTACAAGCATGCACCTTTCTATCTCCTCTTCAACCAATGCAGTCAAGACTCCATCGTTTTCTCCACCTATTATGTTTGTTTGAATGTGGGAACGCACAAAATACAATGAACATGAATGGAAGTTGGTATGCACCGGAGAACAAGTAATATGTACATACAGTAAAAGAGACTCAATGAATAGTCTAAAATATAGGTATAAACATGAACCTTTGCGCTTCTCCATCCATAGCTGCAAATATGCAAATTTGTTTTCCCTGCCCAAAATATATTACAAGGCACAATATATTACGAAATTGCATGGCCGTAGCTAAACGATTTATGGTTTTCCATGGAAAAGTATCCAGATATGATTCCACCGATGGAAATACATGTTCTTTATCCTCTACATAGACTATTGTGCCCACGATACAAGATTTTGGCTTTCCGTGGCAAACTACCAAGATATGCTTCTAGACATGGAAATATAATTTTGCAAAATCTTTGTTGTACATATCATATCTCAAGCACAAGACAAATTGTATCATGGGCACACCAATCTGTGTAGAGGACAAAGAACATGTATTGTCATATGGGCACATTTCACCATACATGGTTTATAAATGCAGCCTAGATATGTTTTATTTTAACAAAAAAACAACAGATATTGCAATTTCAAATGTACTTCTCGAACAATTTTTCATGCAACTATTTTCTTTCATGTCAACACTGAAGCACCAGCAAAATCTCGTAGCAGAACATATATCGACCTAGCCAGACAGGACAAATAACACGACTTCATATCGAATCATGGGTGTAGGGGCTGAACACTGTAAAGCACCCAAAAAACAATAACAATCCAAAAAAAAAAAAAACCAGTGCCAATTACCGAGGTAGGACCCCAACCCTGCAAAGCCAAATCAAACAAAAGAAAACAGCAAGCACTAAACCAGCGAGAAAGCACGAACATACCCAACTGCAGCCCCAGGGCCCCAAAGTGTAAACCTGAGCCAAACAAACACAACCAACAATCGACGAACCAACGAACAAGCAACAACCACCGAACTAGTAAACAACATATGTATCTCCAACGATTACAAAACTGCAACTGAAGCATAGAAAGAACCAGAAACATACGACGAGCATGCTAGTAGAAATAAGCAAACATTCTTACTCGCAAACTGCAAACATTGAACAACAAACAAGGAATATAAATGAAACTATGGCATGGAAACTTACTCTGAAATGATGAAAGGAAGAAGCACAGGTCGAATTGTGAACCAAACAACAACAACAAGCAACAACCGACGAACCAACGAAGAAGAAGCACTCACCGAACCAGTAAACAATGTATGTAGCTTCAATGATGATGAAATTGCATTGCAAGGCTAGAAGGAGGATGAAAGATACAATGCCTATTCAACTGGTGGTGGATAACAATATTGTGCAAAATCACTGCAACATTGTATGGAAAATTTCGAGGAAAAATGTACTCCGAGAAGCGTATTTAGATAAACATTTAAGGCTGTCGAGTTGTCTAAGGACCTCGCGGTATGCAAACATTTGAGCTATCATGCCTGTTGGAGTACCTAGTGCCATGTAAACATTTAAGCTATCAAGCCTATTCAAGCACCTCAAAAAAAGTGTCAATACATTTCAATACAAACACATGTGGCAAGGATGGTATAAACTTTGGAATTATTGATCACTATAAAGCTTGCATATCTAAACATTTCAATATGATTAGTACAAATAAAAAAAGCATCGTATATGATCTAAGACAATGCTAGCAGAAAAATGCTAAGAAAAGCATTTGAACTAATTCTAAGAAAAATATATGATTCAAAAAGACTGTAGACGATGAAAAAGTTTGGATATACTAACATATAAAACATTGGGAATAGCGAAGCCGACAATAAAACCTCCAATCTGTTATCCAATCAGATCACTACATATATGGTACTTTTTATTATATAAAATTCAATGTTTTTAGTTCCCTAGCTCCAACAATAGATATTATGCAAATATTTGTGGTCAAGGGACAAACTAATGTGAGGTCAAATAATTAGCGATCACTATAGTCCCTCTATGCCTACGATAGGGACTAATAAGGGTTGGAACATATGAGAAGATAATAGTATATCACTTATATATATTTCATTTGTGAATACAATGGTTTAGTGAGATGGCAATTAGTGAAATTGATTGAGAGATGATATTTATGGTTTCTACACTCTCACAAATAAACATTGATTGATAAATAAGAAATAAATTTGGGGTGAAACCTATTGTTAACTTGAATAAATCTAATCCCAATAAGGACTTGTTTGGTATGGCATGTCATTCTTTGCCACATGTTCATCATAGTATTTGTATAGCTTGCTTCTAAGGTGTATCAAATATATGAATTCTTTGAGTTTATATTTTAGTTTGTTGTCATATGGATGTCGCACAATAGGTGCTAATGAGAAAAGATGTTTATTTGAACATTGACTTTAGGCCAAAGATTCAAAGATTCAAATTCTTATGTTATTCATCATGATGCCTACCATGGCAAAATATTATTATAATAAAATCTGATATAACAAAAAATATTATTATAATAAAATCTGATCTTTTAACATGATATTTTATCCGAAGGCAAAGAGTATGTAATGCTTGGTTTTGATTAGCTTGGCGTTGTATATGACCAAGATGATGTATATACTTGGTTGGTTTGATCACTTATATTATTTATGATGTGGAAATCAATGTTTGTGAAAATTGTTTATGCATTTATAGATGTGTATGAGTGCATGTACATATGTCATAGGTAACTTTTAAGATGATATTTTATCTAGAGGGAGCATGTAATGCTTGGTTTTGATTAGCTTGGCATTGTATATGACCAAGATGATGTATATCCTTGGTTGGTTTGATCACTTATATCATTTATGACGTGGAAATCAATGTTTGTGCAAATTGTTTATGCATATATAGATGTGTATGAGTGCATGTACATATTTCATAGGTAGTTGTATTTGATGACGAGAATGCATGGATTGATATGATATGATTTCTTATGTGATAATAATGATGTAATGTGATAATAATGATGTAATGATTATTGATGTTATTAATCAAGTGGAAATTATGGTATTAATCAAGTGGAAATTATGGTTGGTGGGGAAGTTATGCAACAATCCTAGATAGAAGTGTTTTATATTGAAGTAGTCTGAAGGTCATGGGGTTTGGTAAATTATTAGAGTAAATGGGGCTTGGTAATGTTGGGCAGCGGAATTCCATAGACAACAATACAATACAGCAGAAACCAGAGAAAAAAGAAAACAAACATTCATAGAATGCAATCACACATGAGGCATCAAAATTTACATGGTAAAACCCTCTAACCTCTAGAGGGAAACATCCATGGGACAATGGCAATCATTCTATTATCAAGAACTAGAAGATTACAACCACAACTTGGCAACCAGGGCAGCCCGGGAGAGGGCCTGAAGCCCCTGCTCACCAAATGCCTATGAGGCATTCATATTAATACAACTTCTCCTTCAGTTACACAAAACTGAATGCTTTAATGATGCCTCCTATTATTGAATTTAGTTTCAACAATATCTAGTTATAGAAACCATCGTGAACCAACTTAACCTAGATTTGGTTAATTAGTTGTCACTTCCCAACAATCTCCACCTTGACAACAATTTACCTTATATCATGCCATTGTCCATTCATCACCTTCTTGCAAGCTAAAGATAGGTGATACCAGTGTTTTCAAAACCAAAGCACCCACTTCAATGCTCCACTTGGATTTGTCATGTGATCACTGACAACACCCTGCATGTGAAATATATGATATTCCCATCGCAAAATTATACGTTCTTATAGCATATTATACACGAGACATATCTTCTTTCTTCTTCATCACTTGGACATAAACTTGAAGAAAGCTTCTATTAAATTCATACTGAATTTCTGAGTGTATTTTCCATGCACTCATGTTGTGATAACCAAAACTCACCTTTAGTCCTATCTCTGTGTATTCCATGCTCAAAATTGTTTTGCTGCTCCCAGATCCTTCATCTTGAACGTCCAAGCCAATTGAGCCAACTCGTTGATCGTAACCATGCTTGTGCTTGAAACAAGCATATCGTCAACTACTTAATCACCAAGATAGTGAATACCATAGTTATTCTCACTTCTTGTAAGTCTCGGCTCACCATGAAGGAATCAACATCATGTACCAGCTGCCTAGGTGCCATTAGGCCATACACTGAATTACTTGAGCTTTGCAAACAACTCTTTTGTTCTGATCCTGAGCACCTTCAATGCTCCACCTTGAACATTGTATTCGAGACCTTCACCAAAAAACAAACGAAGCCAATCAAGTGATATCAACACAAGATCACCTTGAGGCACCTTTCAATGGAGTCAATGTGCTCCACTTTAACATGAACATCTCCTTGACCAAATCCGACCAAGCCGGCCAAATAAACTTACACTGCTCACTTCCAGGCACATTTATTTGGAGTTTAACCTAGCCTAAACAGACTTCATTACATGCAATTTCATGGAAATTAAAACCCAAGCAACTAACATGACCCGAAACCCACCCCCTATCACCTAAGTCTATGACTAGACTTTACCAGCGAGATACCAGGGGTACGCATGCCTAAATGAGGTCTTACAACGGTATGCCCAATTACATACATAATTAAAAAATTACAACTCCATAAGAAAAATAAACAAATGTTCACATGATAACCTCCTTTTCAATTACCTTTGTTGCTAAAATTTCCAGTTTCCTGGTCATTGATAATCTTGGATTCCGCATCGTGGCCATAAGGACTGAAAAACCTCTATGCAGGCATTTGTCATCGATAGACCATGCAAACCCTTGCAAACCCTTCAACGAAGCATCAGAACTCAACATTTTCTACAACCATCTTGTTCAGATTAAACTACAAGAAAAACTTGACAAAAAAGGAAGAGAACAAGAAACCACTAACACAGGACCAGAACCAAAATCGAATAGAACCAAACATAACCTAGGACAGACCGCCCCATATACAAGTGCCCACTCTTTCTCTTTTTGTTTCTTTGTCCAAAATTTATCTCGCCAACTTCCAGGGCTCTACCACGCAGGCCCTCCTACCTCATCACGTGTGTATATCTTGTGTTCAAATCTCTCAACAACTTTCACTCCCTTTTTTCTCATCGTCCAATCCATCGATATGCCAATCTTCACATGTCTGCTATCAGGAAGGAGCAATTCCAGATCCTCATTCTGCTATTAGGAAGGAGAAGCTCCAGATCCTCATTCGACAGCTGGTACTTGAACGAAACGTCGGTTCCCAACAAACTTTGAAAGCATGGTGCTCATGCTTGCAAATCTGATGTTGCGATCCACCGCCAGAATACAGGGTTCGCTGCCCACGTATGAAAGTTGGTTGTCGTGGGAACGTTGTTGGATTTTTCTTCCATAGCTGCACATCAGTCCGAAGAGGGAGCCATCGAACTTATCACCGGCCTCCCATCTTTTATCTGAATCGGCTTCTCTAGACCAGGGCGAAGAGTTCACAGAGTCTAGATACCTTGACTCCATCTCGTAAGGATTCATGTCCGTTCTCCTCACTTCGCCCATGTATTCTCTCTATATATCTTTCGTGCTACTTATATGATTAGTATAATGCACTCATTAATTATTAATCCAGGATTTGTAATCAATAGAGTTACAAGACACCAGTAAGAAAGGTAATTCTAATGTCATGAGCATAGAACTATTCTAAATTATGCATGTTGGAAACAAAGCAAGCTAACAAACCAAAACACACTTTGGTTGTCTTTCACAGAGAGGCTATCTACTCCATTATGGCACATGCAAGTATGAGATAGAGTTATTTTGACAGATCAACTCTGCTATCTGACTCAAAAAGTTAACTATGCAATCACACTTCTAAAAGGGAAATCACACATCAATCATCAATACATAGCATGGGTAGTTTAATAGTCAATATACTGAGTATGTTGTGGTTCACAATGTGTTGTTGTGAACTTCAATAGTTCTCCTTCAAATATGTCTGACTACTACTGCCAACATTCATATCCATGAAACAAAATCAAATCCATAAAACAGAGAGAGCATATGCAAAACAGAGTAAGTAAAGATATCTAAACAATCATATAATCGAAACTCTAAACTAAACTATACTGCTATTATCTGAAAGGATCAAAGCTTCAGCTAGTCTAACATATATACTATTGAAATCAAATACTAACACTAATCTATAAGGATGCTGACCTTTGTTGGGCGGTGGGCCCTTGCCGCTTCAACAGGTCAGCGACTAGAGTCTACAGGAAACTTGCTTTCAATCCACACATCACTCTTACTCAAACTTCAAAACATAGAATCAAACTATGCTAACAACTCAACTCACATTCATTCATAAACGATCAAGACATGGAGATAAATGACGTTCTTCTATTAAACTTCAACTCAGAATATGGTCTACAATACATAATGTTGCTTCATATGTTGTTTTATGCTAATTCTCTACTACTTCCACCATCCTTGCCATGACTATTTAAACAGTCTTAGTCGTGAAACACAAGGAGGTGAAATCTTTAGCGGATCAGTCAATTGCCAAATTTACATATTTTAAGCTTCATCCTCATGACACGAAGTGTATGAGGATGAAGCAAAAACAAACTAGCTTAACATAGCCTTTCTATAGCTTTGATGATTCAACAAACATCCAACAATTATCTTGGTCACGATCTGGAGCTAAACTTGGTATATTATGCTTCCCGTATTGGTACCAGATCGTGACAGGTGAGATTCGGTAAATGGTACCAGATCCGAACAGTACGCAAGTGGTTGGTATCGGATTGGAACAGTCTGCAGCCATTGGTACCCGATCATGACAGTGAATAATTCGGTATCGGATCTGAATGGAAGGTGCGCTTGGTATTGGATTCAGATAGTGACAATCTCGCGCATAAGTACCGAATGGCTGAGCTGACACAGAAATGCTGGACTCATCTAGAGGTCAAAGGTTACACGTGGCAATTTAAAACATTAGTACATGAAATATTCAGTCTCCTAGCTCAATAAACCACAAAATGCATGAATTCAATTATACTCTACCTTATGACCTCATCAATGGCTAATGGTAGTGTTCTTTGTCATTTTTCCAAGCTTAGGTAGGCCAAAAAGGTATAAATTAGGAGTATGATAGGGTAGTGGGGATGTCAATTTAGAGGCACGACATTCCCCCATGCCAAAATCATTGCATGTCCTCATGCAAATGAAACGAACTCAAAAAATTTCAAAATTTGAGACTCCTTTCTTTTTACTCCTGTGGATCAATGATGTTGATGGTTGAGGCTTCTTCTTTCAGCTCCCTTTTTATGACCCTAACGTATTGTAATAGTCTTAGTACCTTCTTAAGCTTATTAGAAGTCTCTCCATGGTCATATTGAAGTTGTTGGTTGGTTGCCTTCAGTTGCTCATTTTCCTTTTTGATATACCTGTCTAGTAGTTGGTATTCCTTCACTTCTTGTTTGAGTTCTTGGTTTTGCTTTTCCAACTCCCCAATTTTTTTCTTCATCTATTCTTTTGTTAAGGTCCTTGTTGGCCCCATTGTTTTTGGCTGGGTGTATTCTCTTTCCCTCACTTCCTCCCTCATCCCACATAAAGTAATAGTAACTTGTTCCTCAGTCAAGCTAGGGATGTCATCCTAGACTGATAGGTCTTCAGAAGAGGAAGTAAGATCTATTGGGTCTTCATGTGTATGAGGACTGACAACTACTTTTCCTTTCTTTTCCATGCTCCTTGTGGTTCTTTTACAAGGGGGTAATGGATCAGAGGTGCTCACAAGCTTCCTTTTCTTCTTTTATGTTTGTGGAATGGTTACAGGGAATTGTTCTATAGACCGTTCATCTTTATTTTCTGAGCTATTCTTCTTTTTCCTCACATTTTTTGTCTTATTACCCTTCTCCTCAAGTGATACTGTTGAGGTCTCCTCCACTAATTTGGATTTACCTTTTAATTCTTGACTTTTAAAAATCTTATCGATTGTGGAAGACGGCCCTGCTTGTTTACTGGATTTATCTTTTTGGCTCACTGTTCTGGAGGATGATGGAGTTACCTTATCTTTCTTGCCCTTTTTCTCTTGAGGTTCCTTATCTTTCTCTAGAGCAGGTTGGGCTCCCTCTACAGGTTTTTTTTCTATGGGAAGGTGTTGAGTGATGAGGATTTTCTAGCTAATCCCTTGCTTCCTGATTTCATGTATAACTAACATCTTAATAAGACCTTGATGGTAAATGCTGTTCTTCTCAGTTTTGGATAGGGATTTGACACTTTTTACCATCTTGTTCAGACTCATCCATAAAAAATATGGAAAATCAATTTCAGGACCTCCTTCAAAGTGTAACAGAAGCCTAAGATGATATATGAAGGTTACAACATACCTGCGGTCACAAGTGAGGAATCGTTGAAGACTAGCAAGCATTGGATGATACTCTTCCTTGATATAGTTCCTAGGAATCCCCTTTTTCCAATCAGGGTGCTGATGGTCTTCCTTCAGAAATTGTTTTCACATTTCCTTGTTGATTCCTACTCCTTTGAAATACTTGTCTCCTCTGTTAGGTAATCCCGTGGCTTCCCTTAAGGTTTCTTCATTGAATGTTAGCTGCAGATTGCCTATATGCACAATCTCTCCATCGTAACCCTAAATAAATGATTGAGATACATTCTCATGATAGCCTATGAATTTCTCCAAAAATGGCATCCATCCTGCTCTCACATACTTATCTCTACATAGTTGGAACTCCTCAGTCTCCCTATAAATCTGGAAGACCGGTTCGTGTCTACTCACTATCATCTTTATGAACTGTGCGTGAGAATCGAGTTGTGGCGCAAGGGTTTGTTCAACTATGAGGGTAAGGGTTTGGTACCGGATATCGCAGAGAGGAGTAGGCTCGGAACTAGAGAAAGGTTGGTAACGAAAAAAATATGGTGATGGCGTCAATAATTCAGACGGTGAGTTTAAGTAAGATGTCGCAAAGGAAAATTAAGACAAGATGAGGCTCATCTGGATGGCTTCGCCACCCAGATAAGCCATTTCATTTATGCCTGTTAGTGCAATGATGGGAACGTTGGGTGTTGAAGCATCATTGTTGTTTGAAATAGGTGATTGGACTTCTGAGCGGTGAATTTGATGTTGAATCGTGACTGATGACACGGGATACGTTCGTGATTGCTTAATGATGAAGCACATTCATGGCTCATCATTACTAACCATGCTCCATATTCACACTTTTGACGTGATTTTGCCTTCAATCATTTTCAAGAGCTTATGTGATTAGAGAATTGATTAAGGTTAAGCATATGGGTATGAAGGAAGTGAAAGTTAGGTGCATGGTTTTAACACTAAGGTCATAAGATCTAGTATACATTTTCATACCTATTGTAGTTTTATAAGCAAAGGAAAATAAATAATACCATGCTACCTTTGCTTTTACCATTGTATAATCAATACCCATAGCATATGTGATTGCCTTTGTATTTGAAGCTTGCAGATTGTCAGAGTTCATCTTTTTAGGCTGGAGTTTTCTGGAAGCTTGGTACTGGAATTTCTTGTACTTCATGAAACTTCTTTATTATGTGCTTGTCTTCTTTTGTGTCTGGTTCTGTAAGGTTGTAGGGTGAACATGCTGGTTTCTGAAGATGAGATGTGAGTCTGAAAAAGAGTTCTTAAAAGAGCTCTTTGACCCTCCCCCATACCAAGGATATTGCATATCCTTATGCAAGAAGATTGAACACCCTGTATCATAATGGAAGAAAAATGATGAGACAAAAGAAACCAAATCAAATTACAAAAGTACATTTATCACCTAGCATATGATCACATGCCTAAAAATTTTGAAATTGCCTTTCTTTTGATGACTTATTGACAAGGGTAGCATTCAGCAGTGAAAATAGGGAGGTTTTTATATTTTTGCCAACAGAGTAATTCCAACCTAACTTGCTTCAGAGATTTACTATCATTAGATGTTATGGATAAATTTCACAGTATAAGTAGA
>JASDQU011444395.1:4643-23183 GCA_032191745.1 Picea mariana
ACCCAGTGAGCGGTGAGAAGATAATTCACATGATGGGAAGAGAAACAGACTATGCACAAGGTGGCAATGTGCAGATTGGACTGGGAGATGATTTGCGTGGTGGTAGTGTGTGGATCAACCTAGAGGAAAGAACTCATAGTAGTGGTGTGTAGTCATATCAAGAGGAGAAGGAGAAAAATGTGGGCGTAGAAAACATTAATGAAGATGGAGGCTTCCCTAGTGGTGGGGAATATAAAATAACAATGTTGGATGGTCTTGCACGAGTACTGCAGCTAGATGGCTCTTTCGGTCCCCTCAAAAGAAATTTAAAGAGAATATGTTCTTACCCCGCTTTTGTTCCACCCCCCTTACACATTTTCAATCAAGAAGAACACACAACAAATAGTGAAGAGATTGAAGTTGAAGAGAGAGAAGAAGAAGAAAGAATTGATGACATGAGTGAAGAACAAGATGAAGTCAATAATACTTTACCCTGAGAAATAGTGGTGTGAAAGGATCCAGACAATAGTAGTCGGAAGAATGGAACTAAACTTGGTCCCAAGATGGCCAATAAAGATAGTATGCTAAGATTAATCATGTGCCATGGAGCGGGTAAAGATTATTTCAAACAACACTAGTTCACCTATGAGGCAATCTGTTCTATAAAGAGAGTTATAGACGAGGAAGCTAAGATAGTGAAATTGGAGACTACATTCAAGGATCAGGATCTGACGTGGTACACAAAATATAAGGATACTTCACTAGCAGGATAGTCGAGGTCCTTGGCCGATATCAAATAGGATCTATTTTGGGAATTTTAGAAGCTTAAGTTAGAGTCCCAATGCATTACATAGATTAAGGAAATCAAGTAGAAAGAAGGAGAGATCATCTGGGACTATGAACAATGCTTCAAAATTTTGTTGGATAGGATGACATTCCAGATCTAGGATGTACAAAACAAAGAATGATTGATTGTGGGGTTTCTACCCCATATGCATTTAGAAGCCACACCTGGACGTGCAAAAACATCAGTCGTGTTGGCACAGGTTGAATCAAAACTATCTAACCTAAAAATCTAGTTACAAGATATGGCCAAAGATAAAGTTGTGCACGAACATGTGTGGTGCACTACATACTGATCATAATGGAATTGACAATATGAGTTTTCAGTCCTTATGAACTATGTGGTGACTAGTACGTCAAGTCTATTTCCCTCGAGACAGTCAAAATGGTGTGAAATATGCTGACAGTGGGGCCATGTGCCATCCCACTGCCCCACCTTACAAAAATACAAAACAACAAATCACACCCCCTTATGTGATTTTTGTAAATCTATTGGCCACGATATTAGCAGTTTTCTCTCCCTCCAAATGTTGAAAGATACCACCTAGGATGCATTCCAGATGCAAAAGGAACAAAAGGGTGGTGAGTGCAAGGTCTGTGATAGAGGAATATATCAACGAGGAATTCAAGGTGAGTATGGATGCATTCAAGGATGAGGATATGGTAGAGGAGGCATCAAACACCCCACATGCTTCAATTTCGATGAGATTGGTCATGTCTCATGATTTTGCACTAAGAAATGTGTACTTTGTACATACTTTTATAGTACCAAACATGTAACTGAGGATTATCCAAACTTGCTAAAAACATGGGAGGAAATGAAGGGTAACCGTAACATGGTACATGTCGAGCTACATAAAACTAGAAAAAGAAGGGAGAAGGAAACACCTGGATAGTAACTCATGGAGGGGCGAAGATAGGGGCATATTTCGAACCCAGAGAATTTTTGGGTCAACAAGCAAAAGGAAAGATCGGGAAGGCACCTCAATTTCCTCCTAAGTTTGATGCAACTCAGAAAAAATAGTTTCTACATGATGCGCAGCGAGACTTGGAGGATGAATGAGCATGCGAGGAGGCGCAATGTGTGACTCAAATTTCCCTTGAAGGGGAACAGGTCTGGGGAGTATTTCATAGGGGAATGCATAGGTCACTAGAAGAAGCACAAATCCACGAGGAAGTGAAACTGGGGAAACAAAGGTCATTGGAAGAAGCATGTTCCCGTGAATAACTATAGTGCGAGACATAGAGGTATTTGGAGGAATATCATGTGAGTGAAGAAATCCAGTGCGCCACCCAAAGATCAATAGAAGAAGCACGCAGACAGAATATGTTGCAACACGCTGAGAAGGAAGCATATGAACAACCACAATGCAAAATCCTTGCATGAACTTGGTTGCATGGAAGAATTCAAAGATAAAGTCAATACCTTCTTGCACTATTATTTTTGTTTTCTAAGAGATACAAAATATGCAAGCAATTTGACTCAGATGTTAATTTCTTGCATGCAATACCAAGAAGAAGAGACAACCATTGCAACTCTTCTGCCAGAAACAGATTTTTGTCAGGTCAGAAAGCAAAAGTGTATTCGCTAAGAATTTAAGATGACTGCAGATATTGGTGGGTATGATATGGATGGAGTCATGTTGGAACTAGGATCCAATGTTAACAATTTACCCAATAAGTCATGGGAAGTGATGGGGAAACCAAAGTTGGTTTGGTCACCCATCCAGCTTCGATTAGATAAACAATATAATATCTATCCCATCAGTCAGCTAGAGCAGGTTGAGGTAAATATAGAAGGGGTAAAAATGAAGGATGACTTCAAAGTCATTGAAATCATGGATGAGTCAGATCCATACCCTGTGTTGTTATGAATCAGATGGGCCTTTGACAACAATCCAGTCTTGAATTTGAAGAAGCACCAAATGTCATTTGAAAATGAAACCCTACACATGGTTGCACCACTTCATATGTATGAAGGTTCCTTATACAATGATCCTATAGATGAGGATGTGTAGAGCTTATCAATTGAGAATATCTACAAGGTCATAGGTCGCAAGGAGGACTACATCAACCCCACCAGACAAAGAGTTAAGTTGTAGGAGTTTCAATTCATATGACATGGATTCTAAATATGCCCTCAATAGATGGCATAATAGGTTGCATGAAGTCTCAACAAGGTGATTCACCTGAATCACAAGGGTCGTGCGATGGATAGGGTCGAAACTTTCTGATGCCCTATGGTTTGATGACAATGGACCAATGGAGACATTTCTATTCCAAATGAAAAATATCATCCCCATGGAGCAGAGAATCCAAGACATGGATGTTGTGGTTTACGATACCCCAACATAGTGGTGGGTAAATCATCGCCCAAATATTCAAAACTAGGAGTAGGAAGCTGAGTTCATACAAGTGCGTTTTTATCCCATTCTTGACTTTGAACTAGCCAACCGATATAAGGGGACTAAGGATCCATAGGAACATATCTCTTTTTGTGAACAACATTGGATTGCTAAGAAAATCCCTCAATCCCAATGGGTCCATCGATTTTTCCATACCATGGATATGGTCCCACGAAGTTGGTATATCCAGGAAGAAGTCAGAAGGAAAACAAGTGATTGGACCCATATGAACTCCCTGTTCATTTCAAAATTTTGATTCACATCAAATGATCCAATCCTTAGCACTGCTCTTGGTCGAGTTAAGGACTTTATTTTTCATGGGCAACCAAAATTTTCTAGTCCACCAGTGGTATACTCATATCACCATTCGGTATCCAAGATTAAGGAAGTAGTCCATTGTTGGAAGATCGATATGGATGACATTGACAATAACAACCCCCATGTGTCGAGATTTGAGAGTCTGAAAGAGAACTTGCTCTAAATGGAAGGGCGACTGAGACAATCACACCAGATTATAATGGCCTTATCAAAACTAAGAAACAAAATATTGGGATAGAGGAGCACCAAAGATGAACATTATTGGGGATTACTGGGACAAGGAGACCATCACCCAGGTGGTTTACCTACTAAAATAATATGAAAACTTATTTCCCTGAAGTTTTTCTGAGATGAAGGGAATCATGGGATCTTTAGGATACATGAAGATCCAACTTAATCATGAAACCAAGCCATTAAGAAGAATACCCTACCGTATGAATCCTATATACAAAGAAAAAGTGTGAAAGGAACTCGATCACATGCTGGACATCGAGATCATTTTCCCTATAGAATAATTTGACCGGATCAGTCCCATGGTCGTTCAACCAAAAAAAAAAAGGAGACATTTGGATATGTGTCGACCTGCGGAGCCTCAACAAAACCTGTGTCCACTACCCTTTCCCCACTCTATTCACATACAAGGTGTTAGATAATGTTGGAGGTAGGGAATCATTTTCATTCACGGATTGCTTCTCTGGATATCATCAAGTTTGAATTGCAAAGAAGGACTAGGCCAAGACCTCCTTTGCAACTGAATGGGGGTCCTTTGCATATACAGTCATTCCCTTTGGATTGACAAATTCCCCCATAGTGTTTCTTGGAAAGTTGTAGCAACATTCAAGGAGTTTATCCATAAGTTTCTGGAGGTATACTTTGACGATGGGACTGTGTTCAATATTGTAAAAGACCATATACAAGCTCTATGGCTCATGCTCGATCATTGTTGCCAACTGCAAATCTCTTTGAATTTGAAGAAGTGCATATTTTGTACTCTCTTTGGTATATTGATAGATCATATCGTATGTAAACATGGCTTGCTAGTCGACCCAACCAAGATATCCACCATCCTATATATGTTAGCCCCTACTTCAGTCCAGGGGATGAGTGCAACATTGGTACATACAAGATACTATAGATGATTCATTCAAAAAAATTCTCAAATCATGGCCCCATTGGAAATATTGTTGCACAAGGATATTAAATATGAATGGAAATTATATTATCAACAAGATTTTGATACCCTGAAGGAGAAACTAGTGATTGCACCCATTTTGATTTTCCAAGATTGGTCCAAGATCTTCCATGTTCATGTCAATGCTTCATCCATTGCGTTGGGTGCCATCCTAGCACATCCAAGGGAAGGAAATATCAATGATCCTGTCTATTTTGCTAGCTGAAAGATATCTGATGTTGAGAGTAATTATACTACCATCGAGTGAGAAGGCATGGCCATGGTATAAGCCCTAGTATATTCCCTGCAAAAATTCTGCCACTACTTGTTAGGGTCCACCTTCAAATTATTCACTGATAATTTATCCCTCAAGTATCTAGTCAACAAGATAGTGTTGGGTGGTTTCATCTACTGGTGGTTTCTCTTATTTAGGGAATTTAACTTTGAGGTTGTAGTAAAACTAGGTAGATCCAATGTCAGGACGAACCATCTATCCCGCATTGAGACAGGGGAGGCTACTAACAGTCTCGACAATGGCCTTCTCAATGCACAACTCTTCTACATTGAATTTGTTCCATATCAAATGTATAAAATAGATGCATTCCTTATTTCCGAACAAGCTCCCAGGGAGTACACTCCGACACAACATCTCCAAATGGTGACCTGCAATGGTGACTACTAGTTGATTGTCGAGCAGTTTTATAAATTGGGTGAAAATGGAATCCTACATCATTGTGCTTTGGTACATGAATGATATTCCATCCTATATGAGGTACATGAAGGAATTTTCAGGGGACATAACATTGGTAAAGACACTAGCGCAAGGTTATATGCGTAGTACTCTGGTGGCCCTCTCTCTTCACCGATGCTAAGGAGTACTGCAAGAGTTGTGATGTATGTCAACAAGTGGGAAATCACTATCAATGAGATGAACTCCCCCTTGTCCCCATGATTTTACTTGAACCCTTTGATAAATGGATCATCGTCTTTGTTGGACCTATCAATCTACCTACATGGCAGACTGTTGCGTGTTACATTATCATTGCAATAGAATATACAAAAAGATGGGATGAATTCACACCCATCAAGGACTGTACAGTTGAGACTACGACGTTCTTCATTTTTTACAATATTATCACTAGATTTGAATGTCCACGCATACTGATGAGTGAATTTTACACATTATTTTCGTCACCCCTATGACCATTAATGATGTAACCCTATCCTTTGTTTTTATAAGTATCAATTGAATTAATCCCTGAAGAAGAATGAATATCCTTTTTCCAAAGAGATGAAATTATACTTTTCCTTTGTCAAAAACCTTAGAAAAAGGGATCGTCGCACCTTGCTTATTTTTAAGGGTGTGACGATCTAAGATCATCACAGGTTGCAACATAGTGGCCTACAACGTCATCGCAGTTTGCTCAGTCTTAAGGGTGCAACAATTTTTGTACGAAGGAAAAAGAGGAATTTATTGAAAGTTCTATAATAGAAGCCTTGGGGGTGAGGTGGCCTCTGATTGGTTTGGATTTGAGTCGCATCCCTAATATCATGGGATCATCCTAACCTCCTCACCTTATCCTTTTTAGTTTATAAAAGGAGAAGAGTTCTCATGGGAAAAGTTAGCTTGGGAAAAGTTGGCTAGATTTTGGTGTGAGCTTGAGTAATTCTAGTAGCTTTGGGATTTTCTTTGTCAAGATAGATTGTTGGTCTCAGAATCTGTGGATAAATAATTGTGTGGGAAGCAAGGAATTGTTGGAAGGGACCTTGCAACATCAAGGAATTGGTTGTATTCTCCTTTTCATATCTTTAATACAGTGATATATTTCTTTCCCATAAAATTGTTCTTATTTTATTGTCTGACTCATTGATCACATACATAGGTTTTGTTGAGTATACATTATTGATTTCACTTCGGTGGCTTGTGTCTTTTTACAGGTTCAGTATCCCATAAGCCTTGGAATGGAGCGAGGATGACACTAGCGAGGACAAATGACATTTAAAAGGTATGTCATTTATCTCTTGTTAGTTAGTATGCTTGACGATTGAAACTTAGGGAAAGTTTTATATTCTATCTTGTTTTGTCCTAGTTTCAGGGTGAAACTAGGGAGATCAGTTTGTGTCTGCACTTACCGATTAGTCCAATAACAAAATTGGTGACCATACTGGGGATCGAACCCAAAATATCTAGTTTTTTAGATGAATACTCTGATCTACCTCACATTGGCGACTCATCTGGGGAATGAATTGTTTTCCTAGTTTGTCTTGATTTCTTGCTTTGATTGCCTGGGTTCTATTTTTTGAGTCACAAGGAAATCCAATCTAACTCATTGATTGTTTATTTAACTGGAAAAACTTTCTTTCTTTTTATTTTTTCCATTTTTCCTTTGATCGTCGCACGCTACTTTGAGAGACAGTGTGACGATCTAGGATCAACGCACCCTACCTTTTGACAGTATCTTTGGCTCATTTCTTAAAGTTCTTGATATTGATGAGTTTAATAAAATTTTGGGACATTGTGCATTTGGGAATGATAAATGTTTTCTCCTTCTTGTAATATATCTTTCATCGAAGTGAAATATTTGCATTCTCATTTCTTTGCATTGTTTAGATCCGCTCAAAACATCATCTAGTCCATGCCATTTTTCCTCGAGTAACAATAGTGTTAAAATAAAGAACTTATAAAAATTGATTAGACATTTTTATATTTTCTGGTAGAAAACCTACATTAGAATAGTTGTAGGGATTTAGAATAGGTGTGAAAGATAACTTTCCAAAGCTGTAAACAAACATAGAATCCTAAGTAAGGGAGTGGTGAAATCCACTTATTACATTGTGTCCTGGGAATCCCTTCTCACACAAGGGTCAATCACGAGGTCCCATTAGGACTGGCAGAGTTACTCAACCTACTTTGTTGCTCTTAGTGTAGAGATTGTGTGTATTATTGGGGGTCACTTAAGAAGAAAATCCTATGGGGACCTTCTCAAGTTGATTTTGGGCTTGATACCCTACCTTTGCGCATGGATTGGATTGTCGATTGTTTCCCCATGAATTTTTTTCGTAATTGGTAACCTTAGTAGCCTATCTCTTTAGGGTCTCTACACAAGGTGACTGTGGAGGGGCAGTTATTCACAGTACCTAGAATTGATGTTGGCCAAACTCACTCGGGCTCCTTGGAGGGTATACCCACATTTTTGTGTGGGAGCTTGCACCAAGGCGTAAGTCTATTAAGCAGGTCATCAATATAACTTTTCCACCCGCTCTATCTCATCCCCTTCTTACATTGTTCTCATGACATTGGATTTCATCACGAACTAGTGTGTTCGTTGTGAGAAGGTTTTGCTTGTTTGCTTGCTTCCTAGATTTTTAGCATGTGTTGTTTATTTTCCCTAGCATACTCTAGGTTGGAGTTGTGTTTAATGGCACCAATTCCCAGAACGGCCAATGAAGGAACCCATTTTCCAAGGGAACCTTTTTTTTTCCTTCTTACGGAAACGTTGGTCCTCCTTACATCACTACTTTGAGCCTTCTAGGTCTCACAATTGGATTGTCGATATGGTTCTTTTCCACTCTGGTAATCTTGAATGCAACTAGTTCTTCGGTTGTAAGAACTTCCCCCCAAGAACATCAACCTCATGTTGATCCTTTGCCTTCTTCACTTGCAAGGTCATGTTTCGTTTCATCTTCTTCGTCGAGTGAAAGCTATGAAGCTAGTAACTTGGTGGATAAGAAGAAGAATAAAAGAAAGATTAAGAAGAAGAAAAATAAGCAAGGGTCTAAGCTTCCAACCACTGTTAGACATGTTGGAAACCAACTAGTTACTGATAATCATGTTGGGAGTGTTGATGATTCTAAGATTACCCAAACAACCCGTAAGCCCAAGTACCCTTGCAGGCTTTGTAAGGGTATCCATCTCCTTAAATATTTCCCTAGTCTATCAAAGGTTATAGAAGTATGGTATACACAGCCTCTCCAACCCATGTCATCAACCTCTGACCAACATGTTGATGACCTCTCATCAACTATTCAAGATACCATTGGGAAGAAGAAAAGTAGAGTCAAGTTCTCGTGTATGTTATGTAGAGGGAGTCATCAAACTCACATTTTCCCTCATATGGACGAAGCCTCGAAATTACTGGAAGACATGATTGCTTCCTAGCATCAACTTCCAGTTTCTTATCGCAAGCTTACTCTCAACCCACTTGTAGTTGATGGAATGACCAATCTGGTCCCTTCGTCGGTCAGTATGGTTGATCATGTAGTCAATCTAGTCATGTCCTTAGTTGAACCAATTGATAAATTGGTCGATCCAGTCCCATCCTTGGTCGATCCCACTCTCCCGTTAGAGAGTGAAACCCAAGCGGTCGATCTATTTCCAATCGTCAACCCCATTATCCCCTTGGAGAATGCAACTCAAGTGGCCAATCTGATCTCGTCATCGGTTGATCCTACTCTCCCGCTAGAGAGTAAATCTGATACTTCCCATGTTTTTCTTGTTGATACAGATTCTACTGTGCTAGGGGGAATTCCTCCTTCTTCCGTGGAACCCCCTCCAAGTAATGAGCCCATCCTTTTTGATTGGGGTTCGCTAACTAAACCTCATCTTCCCTCTCACATTCCTTTCAATATTATAGTACATGTTTGTGGTCGGGACGTTCCTCAGATGCTAGTAGATGAAGATGCGTTCATTAGTATTTTTTCCTCTATTGCTTGGAAAGCTTTGGGTTGTCCTCAGCTTGTGCCAGTTACGCAGAATCTGTTAGCTTTTAACAAAAGAACCAATCAACATTTAGGGACCTTCCTCAATTTCCTGTAACTTTGGAAGGGAAAATTGTCTTTATTGATGTTATGATCATCCATAATCCCTTGGATTTTGATTTACTCCTCGAGCAAGATTATGTCTATGCCATGAAAGCTACTCATGGATGATTTTAGGGGCTAAATTTCACTCATGGTCTATTTTTCCATGGTTTTTCCAAAAACGAGATTCTCTATTTTAAAAATGATTCGCCCAAATTCTATAGGATAAAATTATTTTACCTTAAAAATCGCCAAAATTTTATAAAAACTATATAAAATACTTATAAATTTGAATATTTTTACAAAAATATCGCCAAACATGTATAGTTGACATATGAAGGATTAGTAAGATTCACCAAGGTTTCTACATTTTAAAATAAATTTCCATCCTTAAAATCATCCGTGAAGCTACTGTGTCCACTCTTTTTCGTTTGATATCTTTCCCTCATGATGGAAGAATTATGGCTATTGATCAACTTTCATTCGTTGGTCCTAACTTGATTACCTACCCAATGACCTCCCTAAACGGTACTTATATACAAACGGTATCACCCCCGCCACAGGTCAATTATGTGGCATTGTCTCCCATGCTTTCAGTTGTCAATGAAGATGAGCCTCTCACTGTAAGATCAATATCTTATGACTTAGATCTGGTAGTGTTCACAGCCATATTAAACTCTATCTTTTTTACAAGCTGCCTACACAAGGTTTTTGAACCCTCATTACTCGTCGCAACTTTTTAAACGACACCATTATCTTTCGCTTTTGCGTACCTGCTTTTCGTTTTCGTTTTCATGACTGCAAGCGTGAAAACCCACTATTGGAATTCATATTGATTACATCAAAGGATTAATGATCATTTGGTTTATCATGAACCTACTTGTTTCTATGGTTATAACTCTTTGACCTCAAACACACCACTAGTCACATATTTATCAAAACACCAAACATTTATGCTTTTGATTATTGTTAATATGGTGTTGATTTACAAAATCTTCGACACAATGGTTTGATTGAACACATTGATTTTTGGGTCAAATCGTGGCTATGTGATAATTCATTTGACATGTTGATTAAAATTATTTTGGATATGCACTATTATGATTTGAATGTACCATTACACCAAGGTGTCGTTCCAAGTACAACCCGACATGATATTCTTGCATGGTCCCAATTTACTCCACTATCCTCGCATGCATAGCATTAACACTCTGCTCTTGCATTTCGGGTTGCCTTTGCATTGTGTTGGGGAAGCTTCGGGAAAATGGTTCTGTGTCTACCCTGTCAAACCCTCTCGCCGAATACCCTGTTGATTTTGTGCTATTAGTTATGTATCCTATAGTGCGAATCGAACCCAACGGTGTCCAAACTTTTTTGTTGTTTGATAATTCCTGAGAGGACCTAGAGAGGAATGGTTGGCGGGTTTTTGTTGAGAAGTTTGAGGGTTTCAACCTGGCAGTTGCTCAAAAATTCATACTAATGTTCGATGGGTGTAGAGCCAAAATTGGGGACATCCAGCTCGAGTTGAACGAGAATTTCATTAGCTCAGCCACTGGTCTGCCAGCCGAGGGACAAAAATGGTTTAAAAATTTAAAGGTTGACGAAGTACCCTGGCCACTGTTGTTTACCTCAAGGAAGATTAACAGCTGCAACAAAGGTATGCCCGTTACAACTCTGAAATCTAGATGGCATGATTTGTTGGCTATTATTAAGTAGTTCATTACATGTGAGGGTAGATACAGTCTAGTTTTCCTATACCACCTGCGACTGCTCATGAGTTTCATAGATTTTCCATTAAATATGCCACATTTTCTCCTTCAGAGTTTATATAAAATGGCTAAGAACTTTAAAAGGGAGAAAGCCGACTCCATCCTCTTCCACCACTGTTTAATTAAAATTACTATGGTTTATCAGTTGAAGTTGAATGGCGATTATTGGGACGCTTTCTTGTTGAGGAATGGTTTTGCCAGTCCTAAAATAGGACAAGTTGACAAATTCGTTGTTACAGAAACTCTTGTTGGGCCTGTCATTCCCCCTCCTGCGCTCTTTCCCTCTATTGAACCCTACCTGAACGCTACCCAACCCGACACCCTGCCTGACTCATGTCCAAAAGATGGTGGTAAGCCAGTTAAAAGGTCTGCAAAGAAAAAGGGTAAAAGCAATAGTGATATCAACTGCAAGGGTAAAAAGGTCGTGCACTAGGTTTCACGGTGTGCTCGTAATAAACCTAAAGAAAACACAGACAAAAAACTGATTATGTTAAGTGAAGATTCTGATTCTGAAATCGAACGGTTTCTAACCGAAGAGTATCCATACTCACACGAACTTTGCTCAATTAAGCCCTATGACTATGTGACGAACCTCATACCGTGTCTTAGAGACGACCCCAGCTTCCCTGGGATCAAACTCGATAGAGAAACTATTGGTCAATTAAGAATTTCCTCACCTATGAATACATAGCCTGTTCAACCACAGTGCAACGAATGTAAGTCGTGGCTTGACCGATATTATACAGACGTCCCTTTGCTCCAATATTGGATCAAGTCCCTGGAGGACCGAGTGAATGTGATAACTAAATAAAACAACAGATTGCAAGGTAATGATAAAATATAGAAGACCACAGGCTCTGTTGTATTTAAAAATGTAGAGGCGGCCACTACCATTGTCAATTCAAAAATAGCTTGATGGAAATCCCTGAATCCGAGGTATGATATTTTAAAAGTAATTTTAGGATGATTTTTTTTTTGTTTTGAATTAGCATACAAGATCTGTTGCTCACATCTATTTCAGTTTTGATTAAATTGATAAAACACGATTCTGTTTATAATAATAACTAGCTACAAAATCATGAGATTCTGTAGCTAGTTACTAAAATTCGATTTTTTTTGGTGTTACAATTAAAATGCAATCTGAAATCATGTATTCTTATGCATTTTCAGGTACATACGAATTCTAAAGGAGATTGGATCGATAGTAGCATCTCTGAATATGCTATTTCTTTACATGGTTTTAGCTTAGGCTATTAGTTTTAGATAGAAATGGGAATTTCGGAGGTTCTATTTCCCACAATTTTTGCAACAACTTTGATAATTTCCACAAGGAATGTTTTGATCCTGTGGCCTTTATAAATGTATTATTTTGTAAACAAGGACCATCGCTGCCTGGGAGCAGAAACTATGGATTGGTGATTATTCAGACTTGAATGAAAGTGGATATTTGCACAGCTTTAGCTTCAATATATCATATTTTTGTTCAAGTTTTGCTCATTTCGATTTGTAATCAAATTTTGACTACTTTAGATATCATAATTTGTTACAGGTTGATGTGATGGGATTTATATGGTGTCCATGATTTTATGTCTCTCATTTTATATACAGCAATTAATCTATTCACATGTGATGATTAGAAGGTTGATCTTCTTTATTCAATGAGCAATCATATGCAAATTTTCATACTCAGATTTATCTTAATATGATCATTTGTCAAATTATAAATTGTTGTCGTTACACATATTACTTGTTCTGTCAGTAGCATTCAAAGCATTATTTCTTCGTGTTTATGTGAAGCATTGGAAAATCTGGTGCGGGTTGGCCTCATCAAACAACGAACGTAGATGCTATGCACAGGATGAATAGGAGATAATATTTCATGTCAGTTTGCTAGTTTCATTTTAATAGTTCAATTAATATAAGAATTTCCCGCAGTTTATATATACTGTATGGATTGTTATTTTTATTTTTGCAACTAGATAGCTGTCATTTCATTTCCTGTTCATAAAAGTTATAAAAAATCAAAAAACATTGGCTTCGCTGTCATAAGTCAATTCATATATGATTTTGCAGATTTCGATCAAAATTTGCATTTTGTGAATACTGTATATATAATAGATATTTAATCATATCAATACACTATACATTTAATAAGTAGGATTATTATTTTATAAGTATCAGTTAGCAAACTGTGAATATATATCAGATTTGTATATAGTTTGCAGCAGTTGTTTTTCACTTAGTTAGTTTCTTTAGTTTTGTTTTTTTTACTTTCCTAGGACTTAGATCGGCCAACGGAACCGCTAAACCCGTCGGAGTAGATTAATCCAAACGGATTGGGTTATTTAGACAACCCCAGACCGGATTCACTCCTCCAGTTGACGAGCAGTCAGTTTCGCCCGTCAACAAATGGCGTTAGAAGGAGGGCCTGGAAATTATTAATGGAACAAGGTGATCGTAAGACTCCTCCACCACCTACCCGCTCACCTATAGTGACAAGAAGTCATTCAAATGACAACATCATCCCTCAAGCAACAACCACATCAAACGATAATCTACGGATCATAGTTGAACCAGTAACTCCAAATCCTACAGGTGGTGACGTACAAGAGATTGTTCATCAATCTCTCATAAGAATACACAGTGCCTTTGCCCGTTTAAGGCAACCAAATCAACCTTTGGACCAACCATTAGATTTCTCTGATATTAGAGAACAACTTGGAGGCACTAACCTCACTTTAAACCCTACAGATCCAATCCTCACTCATGTCGCAAGAGGATCTGGAATACTAGCCTCACCACCTCCTTCATCCCCTTCTTCTTCTGGAGAAGAATCTTCTGACGAAGGCGGTTCCTCATCCCAACCTTCAACACCACCCACACCAATGGCCAACCAGAACAATCTTGCCAGACCCTAGCTCGACCAAGATGCAGTATCCATACCCGGGCCTCAGCATCCCTTACCCAAACATCCAGAGAAGTGGCTCCCTAAATTTGACCTGGACTCTAAACAGATCACCGAAGATCACATCAAAAAGTTTATGTTATCCATTAGACTCCATAATGTCGAGCACGAAGACGTAGTCTGTAGATTGTTCCCCTATACTTTCAAGGGCAATGCCTCTACCTGGTACTTTGCCCGACAACCCCATACCATTGTATCATGGGAGAAGTTTGAATCATGTTTTCTTGAGAAGTTTGGAGACGACAAGTCCCTAGAAGTTCTAGTCATGGAGCTTTCTAGTTTAAGAATAAACCCCAAAGAGAAAATCAAAGACTTTAACCAAAGATTCTTAACACTAAAGAACCGAATTCCTTTGGATTCGATGCCTGCTGAGAATCTTATTATAGCATACTATACGAAATCCTTACATCAAAGTATAGCCATTTGGGTAAAGAGATCTAAGAAAGCCACGTTGTTAGAGGCTTTCGAAGAGGCCAGTCAGATTGAGAAAGACATCCTCGGCGTAAAAGACACTACTAGCAACAAAATAGAGACTAGTTCATCTTCCAAAAAGAAAATCGAAATCCTCCCTAGACCGGCCTAAAACAAAACACAACCTGAAACCTCTGATCTAGAAAACTTACAAAAAGTTGTTCAAAATCTGTCAAATCAAGTTATAGATTTGAAAAGGATGGCCAAAGAAGATTCTTCGAAAAACGGGCATTACAAACCCCCGTTTAGGAATCCTTTTCCCACCAACCGACCTAATTCAAATACCAAAGGCTTAAATCTAGAAAGCCTGCAATTCACTATTCAAATGATTCTAGAAGCCCAATATAACTTGATGCCCCCTGAGATCCCTGAGGAAGTAGTTGAACAAGAGACAGTTGAAGAAGATGAATCTTCTCCGAACATTTTTGGACACTTCTCGGATAGCATTTTTCAAGCTAATTTCGAGACAGTACATCCCTACAATACTAGGAGTAAGACAACAAACAAGCCTTCTTCTGAAAACACTATGACTTTGTCCCCAAAATAGTCTAAAACAACTGAGGCTAAACAGAATTATGCAAACCCAAGCTTAGATTATGATTTAGTTGAAGATATAAAAAAGTTAAGGGCTAACATTTCTATTTATGAATTATTAAAATTCCCTTTTCTGCTACAAAAAATGTTACAGAATATTGCAGAGAACACAAAAAACGGCAATCCAAGCAATAACAAAGTTTTTCAGAATAACCCAAAAGTTCCTCAGAAGGCCTCCGCTAAGAATAATTTTGATCCTCATGAGAAGAGAGACCTTCCTGTAAATAATGTAACAAATGTAGATAAATTAGTTTTAGAGGCTGCGAGTAAAAAGCAACAAGCTTCCACCATTAGTACTTGCAGAAATGTACCTCCATTTTTGTTAACTTTTGAAATCTTTAATAGGAACGTGCACAATTGTATGGTAGATTCAGGAGCATCATCCAACGTAATGTCGTGGTCTGTGTGTCAGAAGATTAATGCTGAAGTTGAACCATCCACCTTAAAGATCATCCAACTTGATCGAACTAGTGTTAAAGTTATAGGCGAATTAAGGAATGTGCTTATAAGATTATTGTCTAACCCCAAAGTTCATCAAGTAATTGATATTATTGTTGTAGATATTCCAGAAGTTTTTGGTTTGTTTTTAAGCAGAGACTGGTTAGAACAGCTACATGGCTATTTCACGACAGATTGGTCTCACTTGTGGCTGCCCGAGAATGGGAAGCCCAACAAAATCAAGGTAAATCATGAACGTTACCTAAAGTTCATAGTGACAGATTTAAATGATCCCAATGAACCATTTACACCTTCTGTCGATTCACACGAAATACAAGGGATGGATACCTTTTTTGGCAATTTCATGGCCGAAACTTCCGCTATCACTAACCCGAAGCAACAGTATGAAATTGTGACATATATGTAGCCAGCAGTTTCTACCCAATGGTCTCATGCACCCGACAAAAATCAAATATGGTCTCTTTACTTTGACGGGTCAAAATCCAAGGAAGGAGTTGGTGTGGGCTGCGTGATTATTGATCCAATAGGTAACAAAACCCTGATTGCATGTAGGCTAGAGTTTGAATGTACAAACAACACAGCAGAATATGAGTCTTTATTGCAAGGCCTCAGGAAAGCATTAGATATGAACGTTCAAAATTTGACTGTCTTTAGCGATTTGGAAATCGTGGTTAGAAAGGTAAAAAATTCTATTCACTATTTATCTCTGCATCTTAAAAGCTACCAATCTGAGGTATGGAATTTGATGAACAAGTTTTCTTCTTTTAACATAAATTCTATTCCTAGATTGAATAATTCAGAAGCTGACTTGTTAGCTAATGTAGCTTTGAAACTCTTTCCTATAGAAGGCTTGTCCCCGAATGCATTCTCCATCGAACTTTTGTTCAGGCCATCCGTCCCCGACAACATCACGAATTGGAGAGTCTTCGACGACTATCAACAAATTATTAGTTTCCTGCATATGGAAGAAACTTTCCAAGGTGCAGTGATCGACGAATGCACTCATGACGAGAATCTTCGTGACTTAACGGTAATACCAGATCCGAGATCTCTTGAATCTTCATCGGACATGGTAAATTCTATCCCTAAATATGTAGTTAGATTAGAAAAATTTTATGATCTTCAGGACAAATTCAAAAAATCAATAAACTGTAAAACAAATAGTTCCTCTTTAACGTATGAAAAAGTAAACTTGGGAACTAAAGAGAATCCATAGTGCATTAATTTAGGGGTGGGGTGTTCTGAACAAGAGAAAGCAATGTTTATTAAATTGTTTAAGGAATTCAAAGATGTTTTTGCTTGGACGTATGATGACCTAAAAACCTTTGATCCTCACATCATACAACACGTCATTCCTATGAAACCCCTAAGCTTGTCGTTTCAACAAAAGTTAAGAAAAATGCACCCAAAACTCGAACCAACTGTCAAAAAGAATTAAATAAACTACTGAACGCTAAGATAATATTCCCAGTCAGGCACACTGAATGGGTCTCTAATCTTGTCCATGTCTGGAAGAATAGTGGTGAAATCCGACTATGCGTCGATTTCTGAAATCTTAATCGAGCGTCTGATAAAGACAACTACCCTGTCCCACCCATGGAACAGATCCTTCAACAGGTATCTAGTTCTGAAAGATTATCCCTATTGGATGGTTTTTCAGGATATAACCAAGTCCTGATGTCCTCTCCAGACCAACTTAAAACTACCTTCCGCACTCCATGGGGCACCTACGCTTATAGGAAAATACACTTTGGACTCATTAATGCTGGTGCCACTTTCTAGAGAGCGATGGGCATCACTTTCCGAGGCTTAATCAATCAATCTGTCGCAGTTTACCTGGATAACGTTACTGTATTCTCGAAAAACAAAGCTGATCATCTAGATCATTTAAGATCCGTTCTACAACGATGTCGTAAGTATGGCATTTCCTTGAATCCTAAAAAAACTATCTTCACAGTAGAACAAGGTAAGATTTTAGGATTTATTGTATCAAGCGAAGGGATGATTATCGATCCTAAAAGGACTCAAGTCATCTCGAAATTCCCCCCTCCCTCGTCAAAAAAGTCTATGCAGTCTTTCTTAGGCCAAATAAACTTTGATAGGAGATTCGTCCCCAGTTTTTCAAAAATGGTGAGACCTTTACAGAACTTAATAAAAAAGGATGTACAATATCATTGGGGACCCTTGGAAAACCAAGCCTTTAATTCAATAAAAAAGGCCATAATAGATGATCCTTCTCTGATGAGCCCTGACTTTTCGCAAGACTTCACTCTCTACAGTTTTTCTTCTGACCGATCCTACGTTGTTGTCCTAACTCAAAAGAACATTGAAAATAATGAAGTCCCAATTTCCTTTATGAGCTCAGCCTTCAAAGGTGCAGAACTTAATTACCCAACAGTAGATCAACAAGCCTATGTTGTTTTTAAAGCAGTAAAGCACTTCCGATCTTATCTTTTGAAATCTAGGATCAAAATTATCGTCCCTTACCCGGCCGTCAGAAATCTGTTAGTGCAGAAAGAACTAGGTGAAAAGAGGGCGAACTAGGTCACCTCCTTACAAGAGTATGACATAGAAATCACCCCAGCACAAATAGTGAGAGGCCAAGGGCTATGCAAGTTAGTCACTGACTCAGCAGCAGGACAACAAGAAGAAAATGATGTGTTGTAATGTCCCCCACCTCTTAGAGAGGTGATGAGGAGACTCAGTGGCCTGGGCACCCCCACTAGGTCATAGTCTCACACTGAAGGGAGGAAAGTCAAGAAGTTA
>JASDQU011444396.1:3086-19342 GCA_032191745.1 Picea mariana
ACTTTGAATTATAGTACACTCATCAATTCACTTTATTATTTAAATAATTTCTTATTTGCAACCACTTTGACTACTTTGACCTTTTGGGGCTTCTAGATGACTCATGAGGGTTCTCCAACTTCACATGGACATAACTCTCTAACCGTGAGGATTTATGTGACGTTCCACATACCACCAGAAATGGAATGACATGTAATATCCATTTAGAATAGTCTCACCTAAAATTATATCAAAAATCATACCATTATCCATGATACAAACTTGGGTCCATTACCCAAACCATTATGCTACCAGAATTCGCTACTAGACTTTCTTCAAGGGTTGTGTTGGCCCTTGACCACTTTTGGGACTTCAACAGGCTGATAGAAGATGGAGCACCAGGTGGAGCTGATATTGTAGGATCTCACTTGTTTTGCGAGCTTGTGGACCCAACAAAGGGCATACTAGGGTTTATGTAATGGGTTATGGGATGTCGGCCCATGGGTTTACCCATGATTAGGCATGTTTGTAAATGTATAAATAAGTAGCTAAGAGATGTAAGAAGGGGTTTTTTTATGGTTGGCTATGTACACGATACATTGTAAGTATTAATGTTGTCTTAGTGCAAGAGGTTGTAAGTTGCTTTGTGTAAACAAACTGTGTAAAGTAAGGCTCTGTGCTAGTAAGGAGTTGACTCTATGCCTTGACCTGGTTTTGGGAAGGAGGATCCGGTGCGCAACATGTAGATATCCTGTCCTCTATGGAGTTTGGCTCTATATATTTGTGCACAAGAGAAAATGAATGTAAGAATATTGAAGACTAATAAATAAGAAGAAGAAGTTGGTGGACGTAGCCCCACACTGGGGTGAACCACGTATATCTTGTGTCTTGATGTGCTTTGTGCGATGTGAATTATGTTATTTATCTGCTGAGTGTTTTTGTTTTAATGTATGATGAATGCATATGATTTTGTTGCTTATTTCTTAATGGTATTAAAGATAAATGAATTCTAGATTTGAGCTAATGCTATGTGCTAAGTGATTGAAAGTGAATGATCTTTATTTTTACTACGCTGATCTGTAATAAGGGTTTAATCTGCGATGTGAATGAGATTCATGAACTAATGCATATTGTTGTCTAAGTGCTCTACTAAGTGTTGTAATCATAGATCTATGTCCCAGCTTGGTTGTAGACACCCGAGTCTTGCAACCCCCCCTGCCTCTACCTCGGGTGAGACTTCATCTGCTTCACATGTGTTGTCAAAAGGGCCGGTAGTTAGCATTTTGTTGGTGCACTATTGAAGCGTTGAATCCCGGGTCATCCCCTGTGCCAACAAATGGTTCCGTTGCCGGGATGTGAAGCTATGATTGCTGGGAACTGAAGAAAAGAGAAATCTTCGTGCGTAGATCTGTTGTTGTAGTGCATGGTATTTGTTGGCCCTTGACCAAGTTTTGAGGAATACTTGGTCATATTTGACCGTTTTTGGTACTCCGACATCCAGTTGGAGAAGGAGCGCATGGTGAAGAGGAGATCATCGGATCTCTGCCCCTTTTTAGGGCTTTTTGGGATTTTTGGGAATATTGTAATGGGAAAGGGATATCGACCCTTATTTAGGCCTTTTGTATGTATAAATAGAAGAGTAGGCAATGTAAGAGAGGAGATGCGTGTGTCAACTATGTGATGTAGAGTGAATGTCTTAGTGCATAAAGTAGATCTATGTGATCATACATCTGTGTGACTGTAAGAGCTATGTGCCTACTGTAAGTATTGTAAGTGTTGAGTGCATGGGTCAGGGAAGGACTTAGTGCTTGTATCTACCCGGGGAAAGAGGATCTAGCGAGCTGCACAGATCTCTTGTCCTAGGCAGGGTAGGATCTTGAAGGCTTCGTGCTGTAACTTGGTTTACATAAGATAATAATAGAAGAAGACTTTGTGGGCGTAGCCCCACCATGGGGGTGAACCAAGGTAACTCTGTGTATTGTGCTGATGTGTTTGTCTCTATCTTGCTAAGTGATTTGATATGTTTAGATAGATCTATTGATGCTTTATGCTTATGATATATGAATGCATGCTAGATATGATATATAAGATGTTAAATGATTAATCTGTTCAGTATAACCTGTTTATCATTGCTAAGTGCCAGATCTGAGTAATTACTGCGGTGCTCTGTGCTTTCTGTGAAGTGTATTAATGAATGTATGTTAAGGAATAACTGATGCTAAGTGCATTGTAAGCAAGATAATAACAGATTTGTGTCCCAAATAAGGTTGCAGACACCTGAGTCTTGCAACCACCCCTGCCTCTACCTTGGGTGAGACTGCATCTGCTTCGCAGGTGTTGTCGAAAGGGTTGGTAGCTTCTATCGAGAGTGGTGCAGTGTGCCTCGCATGTCAACTGATAGCAGGGAAGCTGGTATGTAAGAATATACCTACACAAGTATCGAGCTTTGTAGTTGACCTAGTAGGAAAATGCATAGAGGGAAGACAAATTAATTGGGCAAAATACTTGGTCAATCAGCGAGAAATTGACTGTAGAGAAGCCCAGGACCAGGGGAATGAATTCAAGTTTAGCTGGCTGTTAATATTGATCACCTTTGTTGCATGGGAGATACCAAAAGGTGCAACCTTCCCAGACCTCTACCCATTCAAACCATTAGCTGCGAAGTTTAGTACCTTATGGTACTCGATGGACATGAGCAAGTAGTGGCGATCAAATGCTATTTTTCACAGATACTATAACCAACTGAAAGTAGACATAGGGGGTGAACCTCACATAACCCCAAACACTTTACAAAGGTTTCAAACTCTGATAAAGTTCAGCGTGGACCACCACTTTATATACCTAACTCCACATGCTGATGAACACTAGGAACAACTTCAGTCCTATTATAAGCTGACCGAAGAAGACCTAGAAGAAATCACCAAGGAATGGTCGGTAGACCTCCTTGTTCCAGCAGATCCAGTGAACATTTTAGACATTGACAGTCCAGAAGCTATGCAGAACACACCTGGGCCTAGTAAGATGAAGAAGACAAAGAAGACAAAGGAAACAAAGAATCCTGAAGAGGTTCAATATGTAGATAGCTACTCTGTAAAGACAAATTCCATCACACCTGATCAAGAAGGTAACAACGAAGACCTAGAGGAAGTCGAAAAAAACTAGAAGACAAAGTTGAAGTTCCAAAGAAGAGAAAAGGGTCACCTTCAAAGTCTTCCTCTAATAATAAAGAAAAAGCAATCTTGACCAAGATGAAGACCACACTCACCCCCAATGACTTCAACTTTCTCCTTGCAACTTTGAATGAATCCATAGAAGAAATTACAAAAAAGCAGGAGGCCAAGAAATAGATGATGTACGATAGAATTGAAGCCAAGCTCCAAGGAGTGCAGCGAGCACTTCAGTCTAACCGTACAGTCTCCACTGTGCCCATGCCAGAAGGAACAATAGAAGTAGGAGATGAATCAGTTCAACTCCATAGGATTGCAGACATAGTCGAAGTACACCTTTAGAAAGTAGAAGAAGTAACAACGTAGGCCACCCGGGCCCTAAAGAAAGCATAGAAGGAAATCATAAAGCAGTGCTGAGCTGCACAACAAGAGAAGGAGGCCATCCAAGAGAAATTTGATAAAGACAGAGAAAAAATCCAAAAGGAGAAGGAGCATCTTCTCGCGAAGAAAATTAGGATCAAAGAAGCTGTCAACAAAGAATTTCTCTCTATGATTGGCTTAGAAAAAAAGGACAAAGAGACCTTAGACCGTCAAGTGATGAAGCTTGCTGAAGTTATTTAGCAACTGCAACAAAGAGTCGTGGATTTAGAGCTTCAAATCATCCCAAGTATCCCACAATAAGAGTGCGACCAATGAGAAATAACTGCCCGGGGTACAATAGAAAGGATTAAAGAACTCAATAAAGAATGTAAACAACTAAGTACCATAAGTGCGCAGATACATGAGAACTTGACCGAGAACCCGAAATTGCATAAAATGGAGTCGCAGCTCCAGGAGGCGAAGCAGCATGCAGATAGACTTCAGATGCAATTGAAGGCCCTATCAACCATAGAGAAAATGAAGCAATCCCATGAGAAACACGTCACACGACAACAGATCCACATGATCCAGAGCAAGGTCATGGAAGTGACGCAAAAACTTCAACCGTTGCAGGATAAGGCATGCCAACTATTTTTAGAGATTGAGAACCAAGGGATAGAGCTACAACAGGTTGTGATTACAACAGAGCAGTGCCTAGAAGGACTAGTTAAAAATTCCCTCATCCATGAGTTCACCGAGCAGGAGGAAATCACAAAGCAACAGGTCGAAGTGGATCAAGCCAAATTTGAGGTGCTTGAAGCAGAATTGGCCAGACCTGAGTGACTCGGGACGAGTCACAGGTGAGTGTTGGGGGCCTATTAGCACTTAACCAAGTTTTGAGGAATACTTGGTCATATTTGATCTTTTTTGGTACTCTGACATCCAGTCAGAGAAGGACCACATGGAAAAGAGGAGATCATGGGATCTCTGCCCCTTTTTAGGGCTTTTTGGAAATATTGTAATGGGAAAGGGATATCGACCCTTATTTAGGCCTTTTGTATGTATAAATAGAAGGGTAGGTAATGTAAGAGAGGAGATGCATGTGTCATCTATGTGATGTAATGTGAATGGCTTAGTTCATAAATTAGATCTATGTGATCATACATCTATGTGACTGTAAGAGCTTTGTACCTACTGTAAGTATTGTAGGTGCTGAGTGCACGGGTCAGGGAAGGAATTAGTGCTTGGATCTACCCGAGGAAAGAGGATCTAGCGAGCTGTGCAGATCTCTTTTCCTAGGCGGGGTAGGATCTTGAAGGCTTTGTGTTGTAACTTGGTTTACAAAAGATAATAATAGAAGAAGACTTTTTGGATGTAGCCCCAGGTTGGGGGTGAACCACAGTAACTCTGTGTATTGTGCTGATGTGTTTGTCTCTATCTTGCTAAGTTCTTTGATATGTTTTGATAGATCTATTGATGCTTTGTTCTTATGAGATATTAATGCATGCTAGATATGATATATAAGATGTTAAGTGCTTAATATATTAGGTATAACTTGTTTATCGTTGCTAAGTGCCAGATCTGAGTAATTACTATGGTGCTATGTGCTTTTTGCGAAGTGTATTAATGAATGTATGTTAAGGAATAACTCATGCTAAGTGCATTGTAAGCAAGATAATCACAGATCTGTGTCCAACTAAGGTTTCAGACACTTGATTCTTGCAACCACCCCTGCCTCTACCTCGGGTGAGACTACATCTGCTTCGCAGGTGTTGCCGAAAGGGCCGATAGCTAGGGTTTTGTTGGTGCGCTCTTGAGCATTGAACCCTGGGCCTGGCCCTGTGCAAACAATATTCTACTTGACTTGTGAAGATCTATGCTAAGAAAGAAATCGGATCTGAAGAAAAGAGGTAAGATCTTAAAGATTTGTGCTCTGGTAAGGGTAAGATAAGTGGAAAATTTTGTTTCGAAAGCATGAATCTAGGTATATTTGATAGATTCAGTCCTAGTCTGAAATCTAGGGCACAGTTAGAAGAAAGAGTTGATCTGAATAAAATCGACAGAATTAGAGAAATATATGTTATTCCTATGCATATAAAGAATTTTTGGACTAATAAGTGGATGCAGGAACTTATAAAGAGTTTTTGCAGATTGCAGGTCCAACACTGTGATCCAAGTGCACAGTATAGGAAAGGTTGGGGATCGTTTAAAAGAAAGAGAGGATTGACACTATGCTATAATTGTAGAAGACTGAGAAATATTGCTAAGGAATGCCTTGGTACAGATCCTATTTGTCTTTATTGTAAAGTTTTTGGTCATGAGGTCGAGTATTTTCCAAGAATGATTGCTAAAGTTGAAAAGATGAAAGGAGACAATAAAACTCTGAAGAAAGTCAAGAGGCTAATAGAATGTTGGAGAATCATAAAGAGAAAGAGTTATAGACTATGTAAGTACAATTAAAAGAAGTAATGGATGATCACAGATACATGAGTTTACTAGAGATCCTGAAAGGAAAACAACGCATAGTTACAATAATAGAAGACTTCGACATAGACTGTGTATTGGATGAAGAAATACATGTGGATATTATGCCAGAAAGAACTTGGGAAATTTTGGGAAAGCCTACTATGGTAACTTCATTGGGAAGGATAGGCTTGTTTAAAGGAAAGATGATAACCCTATGTGGAAGAATTACTAATGTACCTGTTATTATCCATGGAACATCGACAAATTTTATTTTGAAGTTATTAGGTTTGTTGAGAACAACACCCCTTTTCCACTTTTATTAGGAACAAATTGAATTGAGAAGGATTAGATCAGAAGGAAAGCAGAGGAAGAATCTACAAAAAAGAAAAAGAAAGAACCAAGGGACTTCATAACCAAAAAAATAGAGCGACTAATAGAAGAACAAGAGGATAAGTCGAAGCAACAGAGGGAACGGGAATTAGCTGTCAAAGTTGAAAGAATGCAGGAAGGCTTGAAGCACCTATCCATGAAAGAAAGAAGTGTAGCCACCCTAGAAATAGTAAGAGAAGGGACATTAACCTCTTAATCTATAAGAGAACATCAGCAGTGTGAAGTCCTTTTACCAGGAGAGAATAAGAATACAAATGGGAAGAGGATTCCAAAAATTGTTAGGGAAAATCATATCACAGGAAAGAAGGCTAGGAAGCTCAATAAGAAGAAAGATAAGCTATAGGAAGCTACAAAGAACATAAGGAGGACTTCACAGGGGGCAAGTTTGTGGGATCTGAATCTCGCTGAAAAAACAAAACCACAAAGAATGGGACTTCGCCACAACGAATCCATATGATAGTTGGAGGTGCCCCGACCATTAGAATGATGCTCCAAATAGTTAAGAAACACATTTATGGGAGAATAGACCGCGTTTGTGACATTGAGACCGCGCCATAACAGACTAATTCACATTGATTGAGGCATTACTGTCTATTGGAAGAATTTGTTACGACGCTTACTTATTTAACTCGTCGGATGCTGCGTCAGAACGATTTTTTTCCACCCATGATTATCCAAGATGTTATCACACTAAATTGCCTTGGGTCTTTTAGTTTGTTTTTACCTTATTAAAGACTTAGATTTTCAATTTTTTCAAATAATTTTTTCATCCTTTTAAAGTTATGTTTGTTAGGACCCCTTGGATGACTAAACTTTTGAGTCATAGCCCATGTTTTGATCCTCAATTTGATTTTTGATCCTTGAACCCTTTTAGATCATGGTTTATTCTTTTTGATCCCTTTCATGATTTTCCCCTAGGTCGATACCTCCCATGATTAGGCTGATGTGACACACCTCTCTTCTCACTCATGACCTCACAAGCATGCCTCATTGTCCTCACTTACCTATCTAATGATATTTTTGAATTGGAAGCATTGCCTACTCATCAGGCAGTTTCGTAGCACCTGTCACATTTATCATACCGCCACCACAAGTCATGATTTCCATGAACTATACCATATCCCTTGTTTTCAGTGCCAAAATTCGATGAAAGTGCCTTCAAAATATCTTGCATTTATGATCCTTGATAACGGTTTCTAATTTTGAAAATTCAATAGTGCTGTGCTACGTGAATTCTCTAGTTTTGACCAGGCGACCACATGTCAACCAAATCTTACTACTATGCCAGGTTCTAGGGTCAAATTTTCCTCATTTTCATCCCATGATTGTGTTGAAAGGATCAATAGGTGTCTACTACGCAGGTATCCACTGTTACTTCCTCTGCGTATTAATCCTCATAGGAAATTTGTGATCGGGTTTTTGTTTTTCTAAATTTGCACAATGGTAAAAGATTCAACTTTGTATGATAGCCTCATCTTCTTTCTTTTTTAGACTTGTAAACCTCATGGCCCATATATGAGTCATATTTCTGTTGTCTGCCTTATCCCTTGAAGTTGCAAGCTTTACACTAGTCTATCCTATGCGTATGCGTTGCGCTACCAAGAGGCGCTGCTTAACCTCTCGCTACTTCCCTTGCCTCCTTTCATCTTGAAATTAAATGTTTTACTCAGTTGCATAGGACAAACATTGCATATTTGAAACCCCATTCAAAGTCTCCTGAGCATTACCAAACCTTTTAAGAACCCTCATTCTGAATCATGGAGAACCATAAATCAAAGAAGGCACATAAAGGAGGCAAGATAGTTAGGACATAACCAGTGGACATGCTTCTTTTTAATACATAATCCATGGCAAGATAGGCCTTTCAAAGAGTAGGGCACCTTTTCTTCTGTCAGAACATGAAGAGAGGCCATCCAGAGGTAGCAAGACAATTTTCATTGCAGTTTGATGGTAAGAAAACTAAGTTTGGGGATTTGGAGTTTGAAGTGACTGAAGCCTCCATATCAGCTACAACAGGGATCCCCATTATAGGTGAAAGGTGGTTCAAAGCCATGGATTTGAGTTCAGCTTATGAAAAAGATCTCTTGAAACCTAAATATCAAGCCAATGACCTGTCCAAAAGTATGCCAAGGAGCTAATTGATTGAACAATTTGACAGACTATTGAAGATCATACAAAGATATTTTACTTGTGAAGGGAGATTCAACACATTATACCAGTACCATATAAGATTGTTGCTACATTTTACTGGTAAGGTTGAGATGAATATTCCTTATTACTTGCTGAGGAGTATAGGTAAGATGTCAGACAGGATACAAGCTAAATCTAAAGATGTGGATTCTAGCCTTTTCCACTTTGGATTAATCAAAATGATAGTATCTGAGGAATTGGGCAAGAAAGATATTTCATGGGAGAATTTTTTGGTTACCTCTCATTTTAAGTTGGATTTATCACCCACTCCTCAATCAAAGAGGGAAAGTTATTTGTCACCTATTAGTGCTACCAAAGAAGGGACCAGTAGGAAGAGAAAGGGAAGAGCCCCTGTTCAAGTGTCAGATGTCAACAAGTAGGTCATTGAAGCTGAGGAGGAAGTATGTTATTCTCCACATAGAGATTTTTCACCACCTCCTCCACCAGGGTTAGAAGAGGTGCCTCATTCTACCAAAGCTACATCTAAGAGAGGGAAGAAGATTCTCTTTTACCCTTCTCCTGCAGCTGTAATGTCCCCAAGGCCGAGCCCTGTTGTAAATCATGTCTATGAAGTATAAATATTGCATTATGAATTGTAATTATGTTTTATAGGCTTGTGAGCCAAGTTTATATAAGCTGGTGGGATTATGTTTTATTAGGTCGGAGAGCCTAAGTGTTAAGGCCGGGAGCCTGCTTTTGTATATGTAATCATGCAGAACAGTAATAAAAAATATAAACACCACTGCATGTAGACTGACCATGATGAATGAGTGATGGGGGACTAAGATTCCACATAGTGGGTAAGGGATTGGGGGCTGGAAGGTTGGAAAGAGAGGCTAAGTGTTGAGGCTAGGGGCTAAGCCTAGGGGCTTAAGTCCTTGGGAATAATATTTTAATATTATTCCAAAATCCATGTAAAATATATGTTTTGTCCTAAGTTCCTAGAGAGGAACACATGCTGATGGAGTGCATGCAGCTTCATGGGTGACATGTGTTGACCCAAGCACATGTAGTTAAAAAACAACACAAGTCAACCATGGGGGCTGTGGTTCAGTAATTCTGTCATCCTCTGCCTGAGTTCACGGTGATGCCCATCGGAACCCATTTTTCCTCTGCGTCTGCATTTGCTTACCTGTGCACAGTGAAGGAAATCCTCACAGGAATATTGTTTTCTCTTGCATTCTTTCATTCTCCACATGAGGGGCTCCTCATTCCATCATACTTTGCATATAATTTTGGATACCCTCACATAGCTCTGAGAACTAGAAAATTGAGACGTCTTCCTAAAGACAAACACATCATCCATCTGATTTCGTTATTGTCCTGCGTCTGTGCTTGATGTACCTTTGCACCATTGAGAGAACTGGTCAGGAGGGGAAATTCGACTTGTGAGTTCCAAAATCCAGTCTATCTGCCATTGCAGAGATGAATCCATACCTGATCTATCTGTAGGTTGTTGTTTTCTGTTTTTCCTGAGTGGGGTTGTGTTGTGGTTATCCTCAACATGTGGAAATTGAGTCGGAAGGGGCTGAAGAACTAGGTTTTAAGGCCCTTAGTTGAAGAGGCAGTCTGTCAGGCCTATGAGAAGCTATTTCTAGGTGAAGGAGTCTGCTGGGAAGTGGTATTCTTCCAGAGAGAGTCTAGTACTAGCTACGGAGCTCTAAGACTTTCTGATCCAGCATGTTGCTGAGACCCAAAGAGGAAGGTGAAGCACTGATGGAATGTGCTTGTGAATGTGTATACTCCTGGGTGGAATAGGCATGTGGGGAATGAGAGTCCTTGAGTAGTGGGCATAAGAAGGCATCCTGGGAAGAATCCTTCCGATTATTCTGTGCAGTTTTCCATGTAACCTCAGCCTAGACTAGGATTCCTTGCCTTGGGTGGAGCTTAGTCCCAGCTCAAGGGTGACCCACTGCTGAGAGTGATGAGCAGCGTGGTCTAAGGCTGGGAGGTTCGTGGAAGGCCTGCACTTAGTTGGTAGAATTACCATGGTTTCAAAGATAAGTATCAACTTATGCTTACTATTATGTTTTGCATGCCTATGATGCTTATGTGTATAATGTATTCTGTTGTGCATATGAATTATTGTTAATGCCAGGGATTATTTATGTTAGCAGTAATCTTGTCCTTACTCCGAGTTAAACATGTTTAATATGAATTAAATGCATGTTATTAATTAAGTATGAGAATGATGTTGTTCCGCACAGTAGCATTTTCCCGGCCAGTGGGATGACGACCCAGGGACGTTATAGTATGGTATCAGAGCCTAGTTTTAACGTTGAGCCTGGATGGGTTGGATAAGTGGTCTTTGGACCAAGGTTTTGAGAAGAAATTGTGTCTGGAGGAATAATTTCAGACCTCAAAATGTTTCTGAGTGTCAACGGACTACTTGAACATGTTACAAAGCTTAGGAGGTGTAGCAATATTATAAAACTGCGACCGGTGTTGTATATGGCCATAGGGAGAGAGAAAAATCCACACCAGAAGTGTTGGATCAAGTAGATGAAGGTTTATAAGGAGGGTACCAAGTCATTGGCCAGAAGTCCTTGAGAAGCAGAGTTGGATGGTCAAAATTCTCTGTGGAGAACTCGTGAAATCGCGAGGGCCATAAGATGGCCAGAAGTTGCAAGGTGGTTAGTGGATGGAGAAACTTGCCACCCTAGGATCTAGAATAAATGTGGGTCATTGATTGTGGTTGATTTGAATTGTTGGATCATTTCGTGAATTCAAGGATCGTGAACTTGGAGCACAGGCCAAATTCTTGGTCACTCCAATTCCCAAATCATGAAAGAGATTAACAAGGGCAGAATCGAACGGTGGAGCGCTTCCAGGAAGAATTGCCGAAATCCCGTGAGTCATCAGATCCAACCACCTGGTGAGGAAGTTAGGGCTGAATATCTTTGATAGGTGTAAGCATAGGAGAGATTTCCATCGTTGGATCAGGGGAGGCTCACAGTCATTGATCTCATACATGAATCTCCATATCAGAATTCGGGGATTGAAGTGACAAGAGATTTGGAGTCACTGCATCGTGAACTCCTGGTTACCGAAAACCCAAAACCCTGAAATCCCAAAATGATCTACATCATAGATTTTAGGAGAGGAACTTGATCGTTGGATCAAGTAGATGAATAGACCGTAAATTTAGAATTTTGGCAAACGAAAGTTCGATATGTGTAGATGCATGAACTCCTGATGCCCGAAACTCCGAAAAGAAAAGTGAAAGTAATGGGGCCCCATGACATCACTGGGAGTGAGGTGAACCTTCTTAAGGACAACATGTGTCACTACCTTGGTGGGCAACAACTATTGTATGGGCCCGGAGGGTAAGGAAATCCAATTTTTGGAATTCGAGAGTTGGAGAGGGAAGCGAGTGCGAGAACCTCAGGGAACAAAACCCCAAAACCTGAAACCCTGAAGCCCCAAAATATTGAAACCCAAAGTTTCATTTCGAGAGACTTGTAGCACCTAGCATTTTAGCATTTGATCATGGCCCGTAGACGCATGGGTTGGGGACTAAGAAAATGGGGACTATCGCCGGAAATTGCAGAGCCAAACAGAGCTCAGAAAATTCATGGAATCAAAACGTTTTCTTATTCGCATTGGTTTATGAATGTTGTAGTTTTATTAAGGGTGTAAGGCTTGACAAACTTCTGTTGACTGCATGTTGTGTGTGCAGAGTTCAACGAGTGTCAGGACAACCGCGAATTGACACCGAGTATAGAAATGGAAGAGGTGTTGATTGCCTCCAATTTAGAGAATGAAAGAGAAGGAAGGGATGTCAACTTGGGAGTCGAAGGATCAAACTCCAATGGGCATGGAAGAGAATTGGATAAGGAAGGGCATGTGATGAAAATCATTGAAAGATTGTAGAAAGATGCCTAGGCTCACTGAGCTGATAGTTGAAATCTCATGAGGGTCAAGGATCGACAGGGTGAATTCAACTTAAAGATGTTGAAGACCCTGGAAAGAATAGAAAGGAAATTGGAAAAAGAGATTGACACAAGCAAAAAACAGAGTCGCAGGACCCCTGAGAGAAAAACAAGATCGAGGAGTGGTAGCAGACATTGTCGTTGCTCCCCAAAGAATTTTGATAAGGAAGCACATAGCAGTTTAAGCCCATCCCCTACCAGAAAACACCTAAGATCTAGAGTGGATGAATTGAAAGGGGAGATGAACAAGAATAAGCCTCCTACATTTGATGGAGAACATAAGAAGGAGGAAGATGCCAAAACATGGTTGCTTGGCATGAGGAAATATTTCCAACTGCAGAATTATTCCTCTCATGCAGAAGGAAGAATTGTGATGTATCAACTAAAAATAAAATCATCCATGTGGTGGGATCAGTTGGTGCAGGTGCAACACATCAGGGAAAGGGACATCACATGGAAAGAATTCAAGAGGTATTTCAAGAGGAAATACTTAACTAAAAGATATTATGACAGAAAGATGAAAGAGTTCTTTGAACTCAAGCTGAACAGCAAGACCATTGATGAGTATGAACAAATTTTTTTGGAATTACTGAAGTATGTTCCGTTCATCCAAGACTATGGAATTACTGAAGTATGTTCCCATTGGTGACAAAATTCAATATGATGATCCGAAGACTATGGAAGAAACAATAAGAAGAGAGAAATGCTTATATGAACAACAAAGAGAAAATCCTACTTTTCGAAAGGCTTGGGATGACCAGAGGAAGTTTAAGAAAGAATAGAGGTAGAAGGGAAACAAACCTCCCTTTTTCATAAATAGTCCTCAAGGACATCCATCATTTAGAGAGCCGAGAATGGCTGAAGTGGGGGAACAAAGGCTGAGACATACGCCCATTCAATGTTGGGGCTGTAAAGAGAACCACAAGTATAGAGATTGTCCCCATAAAAATGGCAAAGCAAGAGCTGTCCATAATGTTCAATAAGATAAAATAGTGGAGGACATGGGCAGTAGAATGCCAAGGATCTATGTGGCCCTGGACAAGAAGCAAGTTTAATTTCAGTTGCACATGATTGAAGTGGAAGGTATGATTAACAACCAACCATTTACTATTTTAGTTGATTCAGGGGCTACCCATAGTTATATAGAGTGGTGGAAAGTTTTCATTTATCAAGAAGCAAACATGAAAATTCTTGGTTAGTGTAGTTGGATACAGGAACCAAGAGGAAAGTCACTGAGTTGGTTAGGTCTTGTCCTATGGACATGAAGGGATTGAGCACGAAGGTTGAATTCAATATTCTGCCTTTAGGCTCTTATGACTATTTAGTTGGGATGGACTAGTTGGACCAGCACCATGCCCTCCTGGACTATCGTAACAAGGAATTTACATGCCTGGATGAGGAGGGGAATCGAAAAATAGTCGAAGGAATTCCCAGAGCTGTGGTTGTTAGAGAAATCTTAGCAATGCAGTTGAAAAAGTGCTACATGAAAGGATGTCAATTGTTTGCAGCTCATGTGGAGGAAGCATCCAGAGATGAAGTCTCAAATATTGGATACCATGTGGTACTAATAGAGTTTGAAGACATATTTTAGTAGGTACCCAAACTACCTCCAAAGAGAGATATCAATTTCTCTATAAAATTGATGCCTGGAGTAGCTCTAGTGTCGAAAGCGCCTTATAGAATGACTACACCAGAGATGAAAGAGTTGCAATTGTAGCTTGAAGAGCTTCTAAAGAAGGGGTACATTCACCCAAGTGTGTCACCTTGGGGTTCCCCGGTCCTTTTCGTGAAGAAGAAGGATGGGACGTTGAGGTTGTGCATTGATTTCAGACAGTTGAACAAAGTAGCTGTCAAGGACAAGTATCCTCTGTCGAGGATTGATGATCTCTTCGATCAGTTGAAGGATGCAAAGATATTTTCAAAAATAGATCTAAGATCGATATATCACCAAGTAAGAATAAAAGATGAAGACATCAACAAGACTACCTTTAGAACAAGGTGTGGTCATTACAAGTTGACAGTGGTGCCGTTTGGCCTGTCAAATGCACCCATTGTTTTTATGAGCTTGATGAATGGAGTATTCAGGGACTATCTAGACAAGTTTGTCATCGTCTTCTTGGATGAAATTTTGGTGTATTCCAAGTCAGAGGAAGAGAATGAACAACACCTGAGGATGGTGCTACAAGTGTTGAGAGAACATCAACTATATGCCAAGTTGAGCAAATGCTCGTTTTATCAAAGGCAGATCCATTACTTGGGGCACATTATTTCAGAAGAAGGGATCGTCATGGATCCTGAGAAGGTTGAGGCCATCAGAGAATGGTTAGCACCAAGTAATGTGGTGGAAGTTAGATCCTTTATGGGTCTAGTGGTCTATTATAGAAGGTTTATCACAGGGTTCTCAAAGATAGCTCACCCTATCACTTCCTTGCAAAGGAAGGAGAAAAAGTTTCAGTGGACTGAAGAGTGTGAGAAAAGTTTCCAGTGATTGAAGCAGCTGTTAACCAATGCTCCTATCTTGAGGATTGCAGATCCAAATGTGGATTTCGTGGTGTGAACAGATGCATGTAATGAAGGGTTGGGAGGAGTTCTCAGTCAGAATGTATTTGTAATATGTTATGAGTCCAGGAAGATGAAAGAGCACGAAAAGAATTATGCCACTCACGATTTGGAGTTGGCAGCAATCGTTCATGCTCTGAGGAAATGGAGACATTACCACATGGGAAGGAGGTTTGAACTCAAAATAGACCATAAAAGTATGAAATATTTGTTTGATCAACCAACCTTAAATGCTAGACAAAGTAGGTGGCTGGAATTTCTATGTGAGTATGACTTTGAGATCAAGCATATCAAAGGAAAGGAGAATAAAGTGGTTGATGCACTCAGTAGGAGGGTGCATGAATTACATGCTACAACCATTAGCATGTATCAGACTGATATTAAAAGAAAAATTCTGGAGGCTGCAAATGTAGATTTGCAATATAGAGAATTCATAGCCAAGCTACAGTAGGGTAAGATGCCACAAAAGATGGAAATTTATAAATTGGAAACAGATGGAATACTGTTGTACAAGAACATAATTTTTGTACCCAATGTCCAGTGATCGAAACAGATGATTTTGCAGGAGATACATGACTGAGATAGAGAGCATTATGTAATTCAATGCAAGTTGCATTGAATAAGAATGCATCGAGAATTGCACTCATGCATAATAAGTGATAGAATTGTATACTAAATGGAATGGTTGAATATGTTTTGTAAGTACATGCATATATATTATTGCATGGAAATAATTATACTAATGGCTGAAATGTTGCTAACCCATGAAGTTGAGAACATTTTAGGAACTGTTAAACATTGCAACAAGAAAGTTACAAGCTAGGTAGTCACAGGAATAGAGACTACATAAAATTTTATGTTCAGAAAATTGAAATAATAAACTTACTGTTGTTAATTATGAACATGCATATGCATAGAATGATGAGTCATTCTATTTGGTCAAGTTGTTTGGTAATTGTGATTGAATTGCTAGGTGTAGGAAATTCTAAGATCATTGCATAAGATGTTTTACATGTTGAATTATGATGTACAGGAAATACTGACAATTTGTTGGCAGTATGCAAGATGAAGTCTTGCAGGAAAATTGTATGCAGTTTGGTGCCTGTGGAAAATCACAAGGATGGCTGCATTCATAATATGGCAACAACCAAGATGAATCATGAAATAGAATGTCATGTTTTGGGGATAAAAGTTGAATTTCCTTTCGAAATAA
>JASDQU011444397.1:5400-23200 GCA_032191745.1 Picea mariana
CTCAGGAGAGATAGTTCAGTGGATTCCAGGAGGAAGACACCAGTTGGATGATTTCAATGTTGAGAGACACACCCTAGTCACCGGGAAGATCATTCGGGTCTTCCATCATTCTTCAACAGCAATTACTCAGTGTTCAGCAACAAGGGCGCATTCATCCAAAGTGAGGGCACAGCTTCTGAGAGGGTTTTTAGTTGACTTATCCCATCCAGGGAGAATTCTAATATTTCCCTCTGACCCATTTGAGAGGAAGTCAAGGTGCATATTTTGCCTAGTTCCTCATTAGATTCCGATGGAGGAATCAACTGCGGTGCATTTTCCAGACTTGGACGTGTGACACTTTGGCAGATACATTTAGGGTTCCAGAGCGAGCATCAAGCCATATTTAGGGAAACCTTTCCAACCCATTTCCCATTATACCAAGGCGGTCATTTTGAGACACATCTCGTCTGATTCTGACGGTGGAATCACTAGGACGCATTTTTCCAGAGAAAGAGAAGGTGCATTCCCCCAGGGGGATCCATTTGGGGTCCAAACTCACTAGCAGAAGGGTCCGAAAATTACCAATACCGAGGACTAGAGCAGGGCACATCATTTGGGACAGTTTCTAGGCCATTCTGAGAAGTACAGCACCCAGGTCGAACTTTCCAGACTTCCATCAGTTATCGTTAGAGTTTCCAGAGTCCCAACGCATCCATCAATTCCACAGTGCTCCCATATTCCGGGTATTATCTTTTAGTTTCTTATTTGTATTCCATCTAAGATCTTTTTTTGATTGATCTAGTCGAGTATTGTCAATTTATTCAACCGCATTCGACCATTTTGTAATCCACAGAGATATCATAATACAAACTTTGCAGTCCTTTGTCTCATTTATTATTTGTATGACCATTTATATGCTATAAATGATTGATCCTACACACACATTAGCAGCGTTTCCTAGACTTGCCAAGTCAGGAACATTACAATATCCAATGAACAATGAAAAATAGTAGAAGAGTTACACCAATACACCACAATACACCATGGACAATATATGAGAAATAATCAATAGTTATTGTTCAAGGGAAGTAATGACTTCCAAGGGAAGATACAACTTCCAAATATAAAGGGAGGGATAAGCCTCCAAAAGGAATTTACAATCCTCCAATATCAATAGAGGGTTGACCTCTCCATCCTTGCCCCTTCCTTCCACCCAAGAATATATCAGAGATAATCAAAATTTACATTAAAATATCACCATCAAACAACCATCACATAGAACCTGATAATTCTTCTTGAGACTTCGTCAAATTATGCAATTATTCACTTCTTGGAATACTCTAATCTCGTGGATAATATTACTCAATGTATTCTCTGAAACTCCTCCTAGTTTCACTCCTTGAAATACTCCCATAAAATGAGTTATAGAGAAAATGGTAGACCTTATTCAATTCTGGTTTATTCAGGAGAGCGAACTTGTACATAATTCCCTGTGATCAATATTTAACATAAGATTTTGAAATTCATACACAACTACATCACGTACTATTTCCAATGAAATTGGTCTCACTTCATTTGGATTCTCTATGAAGAAATTATGATTGTTTTACCCGGAACACTTGTTTATGACTAGCTCCTGGACTAGTCAAAAACCCTATCTTCCACACAATGTATCTCCAAAAGTATAGCGAATAAAGAAATGAAATGTTTATCATAGGTGCCTAGATATGTCTTCTCAATAGCCTCTGAATTTCACCATCTGAATCATTATAGAAACAAAGTTATAGAGAAAATGGTAAGATGACTTGGAAATAACATACCTTAGAACACATCACCAAAATACTTCATCCTCCATTGAAATTCGGCCTTCTTTACTTCATATTTCCTCTGAAATGTAACTTATATCTCCTTGTTCATTAATAAAAATTCTCGTGTTTAAAATGAATGTATAATGATATTTATTTATAACATTTATGTCACTTCCTTTTAACATTAGGGACGGCATGTAGTTTCTGCTTCAATTCACATTATCATCTTCAAAAATTCATTTCTCCTCAATCATGAGGATCCACGTGACGTGCCACATACAACCAGAAGCAGCATGACTTATACTATCCATCCATGGGTGTTGTATATGCATGTCTAATTTCCTTCATGTATGTCTACTTTGATCAAATGTGGGGTCCAAAAGCCAATGACTAGGGTTGACATCAATGACTACAACCAATGACTAGGGTTGAGATCAATGACAACAACCAATCTTCCAACACATTTGGTTTTCAGGAACAAAAAATATGAGGAGAACATTCGATTTCCCTTTTCATATGTCACTGTGGCTACAAAAGATGTGGGTTCTATGTCTAGCGTGGACATTCAAAGGGGAACAAGAAGTTTTGGAAGGGAACAAACTCGGAGAAAATTTTGATTTTCTTTTTCATATGTCACTATGGGTGCGACAGAGGTGGGTTTTGTAGATAACATTGATGTTCAATAACAAGGAAAAGACAACATCACACTAATGTTTCTTTGGTCATAGTAGCCACACATAAAGATGTTATGCAAGAGGATTTTGACTCAGTGATTCCTAGTATTGAACATTCTTGCTTGCAGGCTGCAAATAGTAAACAGAAAATAAGGAATAGCAATGAAACAATGGCAAACTTACTGAAACAACCTTTTATAAATTTGATGAGATAATTTAGAATGTTTTTACTTGAAAACTTGAAAAATATGTAACAATTAAATTATGCAAGGAAAATTGAATGTAGACTCCTATTATATCACAATGATGACGAAGCAAGGACATACAACCTTCTATAAATTTGATGAGATAATTTAGAATGTTTTTACTTGAAAAATATGTAACAATTAAGTTGTGCAAGGAAAATTGAATGTAGACTCCTATTATATCACAATGATGACGAAGCAAGGACATACAACCTTCTATAAAATTGATGAGATAATTTAGAATTGAAATGATGTAAATTGGGCATATGTTGTTTTAAAAAGTGTGGGGTGCATGATCATACCTAACTTCTCATAGTCTTGGTCCAATTTGGAAATCCTTATAATAGGCAAGTTGTTATCCTCGATTTTTTGTAAATGGTCCAAGTTGGAAGGGCTAATCATAGGCACGTTGTTATCCTGATTTTGTAAGTGGTCCAAGCTGGAAATCCTAATCATAGGCATGTTGTTATCCTTGGGTTTTTGTAAGCCTTGTTATTGTTATTTAGGCATGTTTGTTTTATCATAGTAATGCATGATCATGAAGTCAAGTCAAGTGAATCCATTTCATGCATAGACAGGATATGATATCAAGTTGTGGAATAAACCACTATGGTAGGTATGGGGGAGGTAAGGTGTACATGTATGTTAATCGGAGCACATGATTCTTTGATTAAAAGGGAAAGAGTACATATTAATCTTAGAGTTTTTGGGACCAACTTATAAGTAAGAGGTCTGAACCTAACATGTAGATGAAAATATTTCCTAGATAGCTAGTGAATACTATGGTTGGCAACCCATGTAGGCCAAGATGGATTTCATCTTATCATTTATCATGGACATCAACGATCATTTTTTGTAGAAGGAAACCCAAATAAAGTTGTAGTTTTGCCATCCAAAAAAGAGAATCCACTTGTGACAAAGGGTGAAGAGAAGAAACATAAGACAAGCCTCGATGAAAAATGAGAAAGATATTAAGGCTGAAGAGAAGAAACATAAGACAAGCCTCGATGAAAAATGAGAAAGATATTATTGATAATGTGGTTGCTATTTACTTAATTTTTTTTTTTGAAGAAAGTCAAATTGTAATCTGTAAAAAAAAAATTAGATAGTGTATGTATTTCTCAATTAAAAAGGAGTGTGAGAGATAACTGAAAAATAGATCTCTTTAGGATGTGGATATACCTATAATGTTGAAAAGCATCACTAGATAAGACTAAAATTGATAATGATAAGTCCATTAACTAAATGAAAATAAGATTTAGATTATTGCGTGTTATCGCAAAATATCAAATTATGGTTAAGTGTTTGAAATTGTACGTCAATCACTTTTTTGGTAGTGTTATGTTTCGCATTGCTTAAAACATACAAGTAAAAGTACTCCTCAACTGGGTGGGAATGTTACAACTATATTCATGTCAATATCTTAATGGATCTTGGCAATTCCGCCAAACTGCACACGTCCACTCATTCGTTAAGGGCTTGGGGCCACATTTTATCATACATTTGTTCATTTTATATGTTGTTACCCAAAATAAAATAAATTAAAAAGTCAAGAAAACTACATGTTTTTTATATTATCAAAGAATGATTATTAATACAACAATGTGAAAACTAGTGTGAAAAAATGATAATTATTTTAATGGTGTATATTTGCTTATATCAATCATTTTTATAGTATGGTTGTGCTAGTCTTACATCTTGTCAAATTATTAACATCCAAAATGTTAGCAACAGAAGTTGAAAATAGGGTGGGCTTGGATTTATTTAAGATGTAGTTTAAATGTTCTACTTTTTTAAATTTTTCCAGACATATATTTCTATGCGGTTTTGCCCAAAAGTTGATATTTAGAAAATTGCAGATTTCAATGATTGAGATGAATTCAAAAATGTGATGTAAACAACTTGAATTTGTAATTTATCCAACAATTTTGTTGACAAATTCCAATAACAATTATCAAAAAGTCAAAAACTTAGAACATCTATGCCTTTAATTAAAAGGGAGAAATAATTATGTGTAAACTATGCACAAATATTGAACCTGATTGTGCATATTTAATTTCAAAGTATGAATTAGATGAGAGCGTTTTTTATGACAGAAATTATGTCAAATAAAATATTTATTCTTAATTCAGTGTGAAATTTGGCTCTTCTACAAGAAATGCAGGTGACGAGAACCATCAGATTTGTAACATCCCGTTCTTGTGCACACCTAATCGAACTTATTCTTTGAAGATACTTGCGTGCAAGTGATCCGGTCCATTATACGATTGGTTGTTCTGATTATGCCTATGAGATGTTGTGGATTTGATGACATGTTATTTTTCTATTGAATGGGTTGTCTTGAGTGTGCAGGACTCTGGATGTTAGAGGATGTCGACGACATCAATGGATCACCTTGGACTCTAGATTGAGTCAGGGAGTGGACTGTTATGGTTTGGATGTTCTTAATATTAAAAATGTGACATATGACTAGATATTATGAGGTTGATTGTTATAACTGACACGTTTTGTTGATGGATACAGGCTGATGGTAGCTTGCTAACCAGACTCACATAGGAGTAAAGGGGTCACACATGACAACGAGAGACATTGAGCGAGAGGTGTGGCAGCATCCCTGCCAAAGAAAACTAGCACTCTCGTCGTGGCTCGAACTGTAGGTTAATGATTACCTAGTTCGAGGAAACCCACAATGTTGTGAGGGAAGACTATGATAGTCACTCATGATGATTTTAAGGGGCGTGAAATAATGTAGGGTCCTTATTCTTAGAGGCCCTTAGTCTCCCACAATATCATCTGGCGGGGTATTGACTACAGGGGTTTGAAGTCTACCAAATTTAGTCAAGAGGCGAGTGGCATCCTTGGGGCACGTAGTGCATCTTGAAGGGCATGTTGCGCAAATAAAATAGAAAGAGGCGAGTGACACCCTTGGAGCACGTTGTATGTCCTGAAGGGCACGCCGTGATTTTAACTGTGGTAAGTTAATAAACCTAGTGCCTAGAAAACTATGTCTCCTAAGGACCTGGTCGGCCTTAAAATAGATGATGGTAAGAGTAAATTTTGATAACTAAAAGTTCCCTTAAAAATTGTCGCCCAGCCTAGTGAAATTAAAACCTAAGTCTAAGTAGAACCTGTGAACAAAGAAAAACTAAATAGACATGTAACAAGAAGGGGGGTAAGAAATTCAAACTTTAATTATTAAAGTAAAAATTATAATGGAGGATTAAATTTATTAAAATGGCAAATGGTTGTTTTTGCCTACACTTGCTAATTCTGATTTTTAGTAAAAAGAAAAAGGGGGAAACTTAACGAAAAAGGGGAATGTCTAACTTAGTAAGGAATCTAGCCTTTGGAAATTTCTATCTATTAACTCAAATAGGATTTAAGTAAGTCGTAAGTCATTTACGAATTGTAAGGGAATAATGGGACACCAAGGAGCGTTTTTTATGAACTCTTTTCAGTGAAGGAACACATGTTGCATTTATCAGGAAGATTGTCATTGTGCTTTCTACGGAAAATATAAAGTTGGGTTACTATATAATGATGTGTGTTCTTATCCTACTTGGCTTCTATTTTTAATTGTTTTTATGTGATTTTGTTCATACTGCATTTTGTTTTTTCTTCATGGAGGTTGTCTCCATTTCCTCATGGCCAGAACGAACCTGGACTAACCTTTCCTTGTATTTAATCTTTATTGTGATTCTGTTGGATTGTGTTTTTTGTTTCTTCCTCGAGTCATTTCTTAATTTTTTTGGCCAGCTCGCGCATAGGCCCCAACCCTTCCACCTGTAATACGTTGAAGATGCGTGCTACAACGTGTTGGGATCATGTGCTCCTCCCTTTATGTGAGTGAATTGACGGTTGGCAGTTGTGATACCCATGTTAACTAATCCCGCACTTTAACTACTCTGGCAGAAATTTCTAAATCGTAAATGTTGTTTCATGTTTTTATATCTGATTTAATTCTTTGTCCTAAACAATAAAATTTACGAGGGAAGTGAGAATTGAGATGCAATCTCTTTTTCTCACATAGAAAACAATGTAGCCTTCTATCTTTGTATTTTTCTGTGTAATTTTGTATTAAATTTCATAATCGTAAATGTTGTATCATGTTTTAGATCTGATTTAATTCTTCGTCCTAAACGATAACATTTAAGAGGGAAGTGAGAATTGAGATGCAAGTTCTTGTTCTCACACAGACAACAAATGTATCCTTCTATCTTTGTATTTTTCCATGTAATTTTGTATTAAATTTCTAAATCATAAATGATGTTTCATGTTTTAGATCTGATTTAATTCTTCATCCTAAACGATAACATTTATGAGGGGAGTGAAAATTGAGATGAAAGCTCTTGATCTCACACAGACAACAAATGTAATCTTCTATCTTTGTATTTTTCCCGTGTAATTATGTATTTAAAGGCCATGTATTACAAATTTTGGAAGGATGAGGTGCACTGAAATTTGCTTGGGAATTCAATGGGATCATAAATGATGTATCATGTTTATAGATATGAAGTTTAAATGATCTAAACTTGATTATTGATTGGCTCTTAGATTGATTTTTAAATTCTCTGGCATGATCACAAGAGCTCTCACTTTAACACCATTTCTTTACCCAATAAATTTTAAATAAAAACTGAAAAGTGATTTGTTTCTTTCATTTAAATATACAAGACATAACATGGTCGGAAAATTATTACTATGTTGCTAGAAAGTGGCGAAATTAGTTTACTTCATTATTTCTTTTTCATTCCAATCTGTGTAAATCTGAAATCGTGTTGAAAGAAGTGTGGGTTGCCCGGGGGGGAATTTAATTGAATTTTGCAGTTACCTTTTTCGTCTCTCACAGTTGCAATCCTCGGAATTAACAATTTAAATGCTTCCAATTTAGATACCACTTATAACGTGGATTGCCTTCAGATCCTTTTAACGGTTCACTGTGTTAATGTTGGGTGTGTGATCCAAGCTGTGATTAAACAACTTTCATACTCACCGTAGTGGCATTTATAGCAGTTAGATAACAGTAAGTTGACTACCAGAGTTTTTTGAATTTTTTTTTACGGTTTTTAAACATGAGTTCCTTCCCTCGAATGCAGTCCATATAAGACTCTAATAGGTTTCCAAGGAACCCTTGGAATGCCTTTAATTCCATTGTATAAAATTCAGTTATGTTAATGATAATAATTAAATGATAATATTTATAGGATAATTTTTATAGGAATGTCGTATGTTAAAATGATAATTTTTATTGGGCAATATTAATTTATTCAAATTAAATTGATGCTCATTCCTTCTAATGATGAAAAAGGGTTGTAATTAGGAAGAATGGAGAAAGATTTGTCTTATGTTAATTGATGGCGTATGATGAAAAAGGTTTTAATGGAGTGTAAACTATTGATTGCAGAAGATAGATGGATGTATTACAAGATGTATTTTTTTTTTCAATTCTTATTATATCTGCCAAGTTGATTAATTGTAGTTAATGTTTACTTTGACATGAAGTATGCGTGATTAAATGAAGGACCCTGGAAGGTATATCACTTCTCACGTCTCGATTCCCATTTTAATGAATGATAGATTAAATAGCACACCTAGAATTTAAATAGAATTGTGCCTCAAGTTTGTTATTGCTAGATAGATTATGTATGTCATCTTCCTTGCGCACTTGTAAATTTAAGGTTGATTGAAGTAATGTCTATGTGTTTAGAATTCTCTGGTTGTGCACAGTGAAGGGCCACTGATGATTGACCATTGTTGTTTGGTGCATCATGCAAAGTGTTGAATCAATGATTGTTATTTCTCGCTCACTTTAAAGGTTCATGTTAATTGTGTCATTGATGTTGGTTTCGTTAGGTCGGTCTGATGATCGTCCTTAGTTAGCAGGCTTGTCTTGCGTGTGTTGGGGGGGATGTAGACACCTCCTTGTTCCTCAGAATGGTTTCCATCATTGAGACCTTAAATGGTCAAAATCGATGGGAACTTGGACTTGAGTGTTGCTTATGTGTCCTGGAGGTTTTAACCTTGCAGGGTAGGATGGGCGGGTAGTCATATATATTTTTTTCAAAGCAATTGTCTTGTGTGATTTCCAGTTGCATGATGTGTTAGTATGTTAGGTAGTTACGTTGCCTATTTCCTAAATTGCATGCGTTGTGACCATCGTTGAGTTGCGTCAATTTACTGTTGTCTTGATTACTTTCTCATTGAAAAAAAAGAAAAAAAAAAATGTTGCACTTGTTATGCGTCGCATGTTGTCATAACAATGGGGGCCATTACATATGGTATCAGAGTCAGTTCAACCCATGACTTGGGATCACTACGACTTCCATTGATTGGATACTTGATTATAATTTTCGCTAATTAAAATTGATTTGTATTCGTGCAGGTAATCATGGTTAGAGGACGTTGTGGAGGCAGAAAACCAGGTGCAAGGGGAGGAGGAGTGATGCCCCCAGTAGAATCCACGCCTAAGGGGTCTAATCTCCAGGGAGATGAACAAGTTGTCGGGCAGGAAAATATAGTTGTGGGTGATGTGGTTGGGATGATGAGGTCCTTCCAGAGGATGTCTGAGGCACTGATCAGACGTTTGGATAGAGATGAGGCTAGGGTGTTGGAACCTCATAAAGGTCCACCACGCGCTTCGGTTAGTACTGGTAGTATTCACCACGAACGACGCAGCCACCGAGGCATGGTTGGAGAATATGGAAATGTTCTTTGCACTTCGCAATTATACATCCAACATAAAGGTCCGCATGATAGTATTTCAATTGAAGGGGAGTGCCCTTCTATGGTGGAAGACACTCTTGTTGCAATTAAACATGGCAGTTGAAGACGTGTCATGGGAACTGTTCGAGGAACGGTTCCGGGAGAGGTATCTATCTGAGGAATTCATTGAGCGCCAGATCAATTAGTTCAACGCATTGAGACAAGGCGGTCTTATGGTGCCTGAGTACGAGGCTCATTTCTTGGAGCTGCTTCAATATGCTCCCCACCTGAATACCGAGAAAATTAAGGTCAACAAGTTCGTCTTCGTCCTTAATGTCAGCATTCGTGAAAAGGTGAGGATTCTAATGCCTCAAACCTTGCATGATGTTTTCCAGAAGGTCCTCATAGAAGAGGAGGATCTTATCAGTGGGGGTCAGAGTAGTACTCTAGAAAGACAAGTGGGACAAGCGTCATTTGGTGCGCTGCAGCATCAGACACCAGCTAGACATTCACTAGGATTTCAGGGCACTCAGAAAGTATCAACAACAACAATTATCAAAGCACCATTAAGATGGCGCCTTTCGATTTTTTTTACGGGCGACCATTTCGGATGCCTTTGAGTTGGGACTAGCTTGAGGATAGGGTCCTGGTCAGACCAAAAGTGATCCAAGAAATGGAAGATCAAATGAAAACAATAAGACAAAGGATCAAGGAAGCACATGATCGATAGAAGAGTTATGTCAATGCTCATCGTGTTGACCATAGTTATGAAGTTGGCGATCGATTCTTATTGCGGGTGAAACCGCATAAGATTTTGATAAATTTTGGAAAGGGTGATAAACTCTCTCCTAGGTTCTTGGGACCCTTCGAGATTGTGAAAAAGAAGGGGCACGCGGCCTATCGACTAGGATTTACTGATTCTTTGAGGCGTATGCACTATGTTTTTCATGTATCGTTTTTGAGACATTATGTTAGTGATCCTACACATGTTATTGACATGAGTTTCTTGCAGGTATCGGACTAGGGTGTGCTCACGGTGGCGTCAATCCACATCCTGGACCATCGCATTCGACAACTACAGCGTCGAACAGTAGATCAAGTCAAGGTACATTGGGACAACTATAGTCCACACTCAACGACCTGGGAGGACGCATATGATATGTGTCAACAATTTCCATTTTTTTTTGATAGCTAGACATATGATATTGTGGTACACTTTAATCCGGCACTTATATACTATGAAACTTTGGGATGAAGTTTAAAACAAGAGGGGGTGTATGTAACATCCCGCTCTTGCGCACACCTGATCGAACTTATTCTTTGACGACACTTGTGTACAAGTGATATGGTCCATTATACGATTGGTTGTTTTGATTATGCCTATGAGATGTTGTGGATTTGATGACATGTTATTTTTCTATATTTATATCGACATGTGTTATTGACTGGGTTGTCCTGAGTGTGTAGGACTATGTATGTTAGAGGATGCCGACGACATCGATGGATCACCTTAGACTTCGGATTGAGTCAGGGAGTGGGCTGTTATGGTTTGGATGTTTTTGATATTATAGATGTGACATATGACTAGATATTATGAGGTTGATTGTTATAGCTGACACGTTTTTTTGATGGATGCAGGTTGACGGTAGCTTGCTAACCAGAATCACATAGGAGTAAAGGGGTCACGCACGAAAACCAGAGATATTGAGGGAGAGGTGTGGTAGCATCCCTGCCACAGTCCACTAGCACTCCCATTGTGGCCCGAACTGTAGGTTAACAATTACCTAATTCAAGGAGACCCATGATGTCGTGAGGGAATACTGTGATAGTCGCTCATGCTGATTCTAAGGGGTGCGCAATAGGGCAGGGTCCTTATTCCTTAGAGGCCCTTAGTCTCCCACAAGACCACCTGATGGAGTATTGACTCCAGGGGTTTGAAGTCTATCAAATTCAATCAAGAGGCGAGTGGCACCCTTGGGGCATGTAGTGCACCTTGAAGGGCATGCCGCGCAAATAAAATAGAAAGAGGCGAGTGGCACCCTTGGAGCATGTAGTGCATCCTGAAGGGCACGTCATGATTTTTAGTGTGGTAAGTTAATAAACCTAGTTCCTAGAAAAATATTCCTCCTTAGGACCTGGTCGACCTTAATATAGATGATGGTATGAGTAAATTTTAATAACTAAAAGTTCCCTTAAAAATTGTCCCCCAACCTAGTGAAATTAAAACCTAGGTCTAAGTAGAACCTGTGAACAAAGAAAAACTAAATAGACATGTAACAAGAAGGGGGATAAGAAATTCAAACTTTAATTATTAAAGTAAGAATTATAATGGAGGATTAAATTTATTAAAAGGGTAAATGGTTGTTTTTGTCTACAATTGCTAATTCTGATTTTTAGTTAAAAAGAAAAAGGGGGAAACTTAAAGAAAAAGGGGAATGTCTAACTTAGTAAGGAATCTAGCCTTTGGAACTTTCTATTTATGAACTCAAATAGGATTTAAGTAAGGCATAAGCCATTTAATAATTGTAAGGGAATAATGGGACACTGAGGAGCATTTTTAGGAACGCTTTTAGGTGGGTGAGGAAAATAGGAAAATTCAATTAATTAATAAATTGATTTTATGTTGCAACTAGGGGATCGGGTGACATGTATATGGGGGAGGTTTTTCCTAATTAAATAATTGAAAAAGGAATCTAATGAGGGTTTGGGAAACTAATCACTTGAAAAATCTATAAAAACGATGGCGGTGGAGGATTATAGATCATGTCTGGTTTGCGTAAGGTTACACTATCGAAATTCTATCTTGACTGAATTTCTCTTCTGGGAGTTGGGATACCCAACTTGGTCAACGAGTGGTAGATCGACCTTGTGAGGCAAGCTAGGAAGCTAGCATTCTATGGTTTTTCATGCACGGCCCCTTTGCGAATCGAGGGGCTCAGGGGGAAGTAGAGTACCCCTAGCATTGGTTGGGATGTACTGGTGAGGTCTTAGAGGTTGTAAATCCAAAGCGGGAAGGAGCGTGAAACACCAACATCGGAATCTTCTCCTTCGCTCAATGCACACATATCTAAATTTTGCAATTTTTATTTAGTGATTGCATGCTAATTCACATCTAGATGGTATGAATTTATGGTTTCTCGTTCTGTGATCCGTTGTTTTGTATGGATTTACGATTCGCCCGAGAGAGACTTCATCCTTCTGCATTTATGGTCCCTATTGCACACAAAGTGATCCTTGTTTAATTATCTGTAGTCCAATTTTTGGTAGCGCAACAATCGTCATTCATTCCAATTGTCTTCTTGATTTCTTATATTCTTGTGGCGCAGTAATAGTTGTGTCTGTCAGTTTACTGCATGCATTTATAAGCTATTGACTTGCGTTATCATAAACCCTGCCTGTGTTTTTCCTTATGTTATTGAATTGCGATTAAAGGCGCGGTCATGCTTAGTTTTCATACGTGGAAGTGTTATGATTTTATAATCTTTTATTGTGAATCATTTTTCTAGACTGTGTATTGTTTTCATTTTGGAATGATTGTTTTAAATGCGATAGGATAGTGCAGCGCCAGTTCTCTGTTTGGTGAGGGAACACCTGTTGTATTTATCAGAAAGATTGTCATTGTGCTTTCTACAGAAAATAAAAGGTTTGGTTAATATATAATGATGTGTGTTCTTATCCTACTTGGATTCTCTTTTTAATTATTTTTATGTGATTCTATTTGGACTGCATTTCATTTTTTCTTCCTGGAGGTTGTCTTCATTTCCTCATGGCCAGAATGAGCCCGGACCAACCTTTCCCTGTGTTTAATATTTATTGTGATTTTGTTGGACTGTGTTTTGTGTTTCTTCCTGGAGTCATTTCTTAATTTTTGTGGCCAGCTCGCGCACAGACCCCAACCCTTCAACCTGTAATACGTTGCAAACGTGGGGTGCAACGTGTTGGGATCATGTGCTCCTCCCTTTATGTGAATGAATTGATGGTTGGCAGTTATGATACCCAAGTTAACGAATCCCGCACTTTACCTACTCTTGCAGAAATTTCTGAATCATAAATGTTGTTTTATGTTTTTAGATCTGATTTAATTCTTCATCCTAAATGATAACATTTACGAGGGAAGTGAGAATTGAGATGCAAGCTCTTGTTCTCACACAGACATCAATGTATCCTTCTCACTTTGTATTTTTCCATGTAATTATGTATTAAATTTCTAAATCGTAAATGTCGTATCATGTTTTAGATCTGATTTAATTCTTTGTCCTAAACGATAACATTTATGAGGGAAGTGAGAATTTAGATGAAAGATCTTGTTCTCACACAGACAACAAATGTAGCCTTCTATCTTTGTATTTTTCCGTGTAATTGTGTTTTAAATTTCTAAATCGTAAATGTTGTTTCATGTTTTAGATCTGATTTAATTCTTTGTCCTAAATGATAACATTTACGAGGGAAGTGAGAATTGAGATGCAAGCTATTGTTCTCACACAAACAACAAATGTAGCATTCCATATTTGTATTTTTCCCGTGTAATTATGTATTTAAAGGCCATGTATTACAGATTTTGGAAAGATGAGGTGCACTGAAATTTGCCTGGGAATTCAATGGGATCGTAAATGTTGTATCATGTTTATATATCTGAATTTTAAATGCTCTAAAATTGATTATTGATTGACTCTTAGATTTGTTTTCAAATGTTCTGACATGATCATGAGAGCTCTCACTTTGACACTGCTTCTTTACCCAATAAATTTTGAATAAAAACCAAAAAGAAATATGTTTCTTTTATTTCAATATACAAGACTTAACATGGTCGGAAAATTATTATTATGTTGTTGGCAAGTGGCGAAATTGTTTTATTTAATTATTATTTTTCAGTCCAATCCATGTAAATATGAAATCGTGTTGAAAGAAGTGTGGGTTGCCTGGGGGGGAATTTAATTGAATTTTGCATTTACCTTTTTCGTCTCTCACAGTTGCAATCCTCGGATTTAACAGTGTAAATGCTTCCTATTTAGATACCACTTAAAACTCGGATTGCCTTCAAATCCTTTTAACGGTTCACTGTGTTAATGTTGTGTGTGTGATCCAAGTTGTGGTTAAAGAGCTGTTGTACTCACCTTAGTGGCGTTTATAGCAATTAGATAACAGTAAGTTGACTATCATATTTTGTTGAAATTTGTTTTACGATTTTTAAAAATCAGTTCCTTCCCTCGAATGTAGTCTAGATAAGACTCTAATAGGGTTCCAAGGAACCCTTGGAATTCCTTTAATTCCATTGTATAAAAGTCAGTTATGTTAATGAAAATAATTAAATGATAATTTTTATAGGAATGTCTTATGTTAAAATGATAATTTTTATAGGACAATATTAATGTATTCAAATTAAATTGATGCTCATTCCTTCTAATGATGGAAAGGGGTTGTAAATAGGAAGAATGGAGAAAGATTTGTCTTATCTTAATTAATGGAGTGTGATGAAAAAGGTTTTAATGGAGGGTAAACTATTGATTGCAGAAGATAGATGGAAGTATTACAAGATGTAGTTTTTTTGTCAATTCTTATTATATATGCCAAGTTGATTAACCGTAGTTAATGTTTACTTTGAAATTATGTCTACGTTGTTAAATGAAGGAACCTCAAAGGTAAATCACTTCTCACGCCTCGGTTTCCATTTTAATTAATGATAGATTAAATAGCATGCATGGAATTTAAATAGAATTGTGCCTCAAGTTTGTTATTGCTAGATAGATTATTTATGTCAGCTTCCTTGCACGCTTGTAAATTTAAGGTTGATTGAAGTAATGTCTATGTGTTTAGAATTCTGTGGTTGTGCATGGTGAAGGGCCACCGACGATTGAACGTTGTTGTTTGGTGCACCGTGCAAAGTGTTGAATCAATGATTTCTATTTCTCGCTCACTTTAAAGGTTCATGTTACTTGTGTCCTTGATGTTGGTTGTGTTGGGTCAGTCTAATGATCATCCTTAGTTAGCAGGCTTGTCTTGTGTGTGTTGGGCGGGATGTAGACACCTTCTTGTTCCTCAGAACAGTCGCCGGCCTTGAGACCTTAAATGGTCAAAATCAATGGGAACATGGGCTTGAGCATTGCTTATGTGTTCTAGAGGTCCTAACCTTGCAGGGTAGGATGGGCAGGTAGTCGTATATATTTTTGTTAGAGAGATTGTCTTGTGTGGTGTCCAACTACATGATGTGCTAGTACGCTAGGTAGTTACATTGCCTATTTCCTGAATTTCATTTGTTGTGTCTGTCGTCGAGTTGTGTCGATTAATTTTCGTCTTGATTACTTTCTCATTGAAAAAAAAGAAAAAAAAATATTGCACTTGTTATGCGTCACATGTTGTTGTAATGACGGGGATCATTACATATGGTATCAGAGTTGGTTCAACCCATGACTTGGGATCACTACAGCTTCCATTCATTGGATACTTGATTATAATTGTCACTAATTAAAATTGATTTGTATTCGTGCAGGTAATAATGGTTAGAGGATGCCACAGAGGAAGACGATGGGGTTCTAGGGGAGGAGGAGCGACGCCCCTAGTAGCATCCACGCCCAAGGGGTCTAACCCCCAGGAGATGAACAAGTTGTCTGGGAGGAACAGATAGTTGTGTATGATGTGGTTGGGATGATGAGGTCCTTCCAGAGGATGTCTAAGGCATTGATCATTCGTTTGGATAGAGATGAGGTCAGTGCGTCGGCACCTCCTAAGGGTCCACCGCGTGCTCTGGGCGATACTGGTAGTATTCACCACGAACTCGAGATGGTCAGATTTATTGAGTTCTTTGGTGCCCCAGACGGTGCAGCCGCCGAGGCATGGTTGGATAATATGGCGATGTGCTTTTCACTTCACGACTATACCTCCAACATGAAGTTTTGCATGGTGGTATTTCAATTGAAGGGGAGCGCTCTTCTATGGTGGAAGATTCTCCTGCTACAATTGAACATGGTAGTCGAAGATGTGTCATGGGAACTATTCGAGGAACAGTTCCGAGAGAGGTATCTATCTGAGGAATTCATTGAGCGTCAGCTCAACCAGTTCAATTCTTTCCGACAGGGAGGTCGTACGGTGCCTGAGTACGAGGCCCATTTCTTGGAGCTGCTTCGGTATGCTCCACACCTGAATGTCGAGAAACTTAAGGTCAACAAGTTCGTGTTCGGACTTAACGTCAACATTCATGCAAAGCTGAGAATTTTGATGCCTTAAACCTTGCAGGATATTGTCCAAAAGGCCCTCATAGCAAAGGAGGATCTTATCAGTGGGGGTCAAAGCATGACTCCAGCAAGACCAATGGGACAGGCGTCATTTGGTGTGTTGCAGCATCAAACACCAGCTAAACATTCACCAGGATTTCAAGGCACTCATAGAGGATCCACATATGCCACACCAAGACGACTGACACCTTAGCAGCAGACTCCTTACAAAGGACCACAATGCCAGCAACAACATTGACCGCAGCAGCAACCGTTTAGGCATGTTGTAGCACCCTTCCACAGGATGCTAAGAAATTAACAATTTATTCAAACACATACATAATAACAACTTCATTTTAGCATAATTCCATTTTCATTTTCACAATTATTCTACATTTGCTCAATGATAAATCTAATAGCATGATGAAATAAGTAGTAGGCAAACCTTAAGATTTAAGAACTTAAAACATAAGTATACTCAAAACATCAATAACAAAATATCACTGAAAAATACCTCCTCCTTAGCTTGTCGAAGCTCATCGGTTGTACTATAGTCCTGGATGCTTCCAAGCATTCTTTTCCCGCTTGCCCAGAGTGAAACAACGGAATCCTCCCTGCCAACAAGGAGCCTAGCCGGCTCCCTAGCTCCAAGAAACCTTTCGGTTTCTTGGCCCTCTGTGCCCGTGACCCCAAGAACAGCAAAGCACAAATGCTCAAAGGAAACTATCACAAGAATCATCTCTTCCAAAAAATGTCACAACCTCTCATCATGCCCCCAACCTCTCCACCCTTCTCCCTATTTATCAAGTTTTCATACACACTTCCCCAAGTGTCCTCAACCACCTCATCATTATCCATCCACCTCCCTTATGTAGATATTTTGGAAAAATATTAAAATAAAACTAAATATGAATGACTTGTATTAAACAACAATAAATAAAATAAAAAGTCTTTATTCTCATGCTAGATAATAAATGTTAGTTGATAACTTTCTCCAAAATGTACATAACAATTCACCATTCTCATTTAATTCATCACACCCACCTATTTATCAAAGTCAAGAAGTATTTAATGCTTCTAGATATTTGTATGCAATATAATTTACATATTCAATAAACATTCAATTAAATAGTTAATAACTTACTTTAATAATTAATACATTAATTACTTATACTAGTGTACAT
>JASDQU011444398.1:0-17843 GCA_032191745.1 Picea mariana
TAGCAGCTTGCAAAACAGAGGTTGTATCCTCATTATGGGTTGGTGCTCATAAGTATGATAATGTACATAATGTAAAGAATATTTATCATATAAAGAAGAAGAGGTTTTTACCCTTTATGGGTTTCCTCAGAAAATATCTGTCTCTGTGTATCTCATATGTGTGAATGATGCTGAATGTTCTTTTGCTTACTTCCCTGCATTATTGTGATTGTCATTGAGTGCTCTGTAAAGAGTTTAAAATAAGCATAATTGTTTAAGCACGGTAACAACTGATTCACCCCCCCTCTCAGTTGTCCAATAGTGCCATGGATAGGTAGGCACATGACCTCATGTGCCAACTCACTCACTCCACACATTTTTATGCGACACTACATATTTTTGTGTAAGAACTTAAGTAGTGCACCTAAATTTAAGTGAATGCTAAAAACAAATGAAAAGGGGCTACAAGTCAAAACACCCTCATTGAGAGTCTATCCCATGGAGTGTGATACTCTTAACAAGAGTCATACACTTGCTCAACAACATGTGAACTAACACTTACATCTCCATCTTTACACACACACACACACACACACACAAAGTAGTTATAACTAACTCAAAGGAGTTAAAATCTTAGCTCAACCACAAGATGACATCCACCTTATCCCAACATATAGTAAAAAAAGGGGCATGTTCGTGTCACAAGTCTATTGGGAACACATAAGGAAATCTACAAAATGGGGCAACAATAGGCCCCAACTACTATCGTTGTCTTCACAACCTTGCAAATCCCACAAAATGGGTACCAACTCTGGGATGTTATTCTCAACTTCAACTTTGAACTCTTTAAATTCTTGAATTACCTTCAAGAACTTGTCATTAAGCTCTTATATCATTCTACGAATCTTCCAAGCTTCTTATTTGATCATGATTTAGGAATTGACATGTCTTTTACTACTCTTCTAACTCTTTTCGAGCAACATTATCAAAATTTCGTAACATAATGAATTTGGATTCTATTTTTCCAATTTGTCAATCAAATTATATTGCTTATTTCCTCTATCTACGATCCATTTAATAATTTATGTTATCTGTAACATTTTGTCTTTTTGTGTGATCAATAGTGGTGTTTGCATTTCTTTATTTTTCTTAGCTACATGCATCTCTAATCTTTAATGGCTTTGTCTTTTTCTTGATTGTACTTAAATTCTACAATTCCCCAAAGATTAAAATTTAACAACTACCTAAACATATATGTAATATTTTATATTTAATAATCAATAATAATGTTTGTCTTTCTTTATTTTTCTTAGCTACATGCATCTCTAATCTTTAACGACTTTATCTTTTCCTTGATTGTACATAAATTCTATAATTTCCCAAATATTAAAACTATTGGTAGCAACTATCTCAAACATATATGCATCATCTTTATGTTTTCGAAATTTTGAATTAGACATTTTCTAAACATATATGTATCATCTTTATGTATCCTCTTGTGCTTTCCTAATAAGAAAAGAAATTTTGAATTAGACATTTTCCAAAGTATGGCTTGATTTTAAAACTAAAGGAATAGACTTGTCTTGTTCTTCCAAGTACACTCTTCTCTCTTGAGCTCCAAGAATGCTTCCCTAAATCCAATAGTGTTTTTTTTGTTATGCCTGTTGTATAAATAATTCAAGTGTTTTTTAACTTGGAATTTGCAAAGAATCATCTATGTCGCGCTTACCAATCCTCGTTGCACAACGTAGAGTGATGAATAGTGTACTACGCTTAACTTTACATGTGGAAATATAATATTTATGAATGCTTAGCCTAGTGCAATAGACCTTTCACCTTTTACCTAGTTTATGTGTGCTTTCATCATGGATAGTTTCCAAATTGGCTAAAGAAAGCACAAAGACACCAGTGAAAAAAGATTTCAATGGATGTTTTTAGTGTTAAAAAAAAAGATTTCAATGGAGGTTTATAGTGTTAAGATATGGAGGTTTTGAGGTTTTTAGTGTTAAGATATGGGAAAAATTTTCAAATAAATATTTTCCAAAATCTACACAATTAGAAGAGAGTTTTTGTGATTATCTTAGTGAAATTTTGTATATATTTTAAAGATTTTTGGTATTTATTTTGTTTGTTAGTTAATATTATTATTATTTAGTTTATTTTTGTTTTTGTTATGGTTTTTGGTTTTGTTTGTGTTTGTGTGTTTTTTTCTTTCTGTTTTGTTTGTTTGTTTGTTTGTTGTTGTTGTTTTGTTTTTCATTATGTTAAAACAAAACTATCGCATTGTTGGAAATTGGTTATTGACACAATGTCATTTAGCTTTTAGTGCTCCATGATGATTATGTAGTGCTAATGCACCTCGTTACAATAGTTGCACAATAAGGTCAATGGACATAAGAGCTTGAGTACGCTTTGTCATAACAACAATCTTGTCTAGTATACACAATGCACGAATGCTCCTATATAGAGAGGAATCATTGATGGTTATTTTAACTTATAACACAATGATGCATTTAATTGCATTATGTACATATTGTTGAGGAAAAGATATGAAATGATCTTACTCAAACATTTTTAGATCCTGCTTGGCTAAAGCATGATAGATGGGAATATCACCCTATGTTTATAGCCATCAAAACTGATATCCTAATTCACAAGTATTGTTTACAAGTGCTTAAGCTATTTTTTATAATTAAAAGCTTGTTGAAAAAATCATTTTTTATGTAATTTTCTGAACATATCAGATGTTGAAATAGATATAGAGACAGAAGTAAAGACACTAAGTCAATGATCAACACATATGAGACATAAATCAATCCTTTATTTCATTCCAATTCATTAAAGAATCATTCTCTTTACAAAATTTCTTGAGGAAGTTTTGGACCAAAGTCAAACTTAGATGTCCCTGATGAAACATACAAAAGGACTTCTGACATAAAATCAAAAAAACTGAACTTGAAAAGCTGGATCAGCTTGCCACAGATTGTTGCCCACTAGACTCTGCACAATATCCTTTGTCAGTCATGAAAACTAATTCACAAACAAACAAGTCTACACAGACTATCAAAGATAGATCAACACCTCTGAAAAACAAGTGTCTGAATGATGTAATTCAACCCTGAATCTTGTTATCTACAATAAGACCCTGCTATCATAAAAAAGAATTAGGCTTCTAATGAATTAAGGAATGAATGAAAATTGAATTATCTCAACAAAAACTCAAAGAGCAAACCTTAGTATGCTTCTCCTTCTATTCTCCTCTTGTTCCTCCCTTTTATTTTGCCTTTAAGCAAATTGGAATTGGTTGAAGTAGTTGAACTACTTCATTAGTTAAGTTAACAAAAACTCAACCAACTTTTTTAGTTAACGGGGAAATAAATAATCATAATAAGGGTTTTTTAAGTAAATAATAACTAGTAGGTGTGACCCCTTGTGACTCCCTTTAACTTTTAACAATCATAACACAACTAGTTAATTAAACAAAACATCCCTCCTTGTGACTCCCATCATCACATTCATATTTGACAATTTATCTCAATAACAATTGAAATTATTTCCAAAAAATATTACTCATATATCCAAAAAATAACGTGTTGTCCAAAATTCCAGAAGTCAACTGTTATCATCAATTTATAAATAAAAAAAACTTAAAATCCATATTTTCCAATCTGAGATGCAATCCTTACCTTGTTGTTGTTGTCACCTTTTGATCTCTCTAAAATTGCCTTTGGTTGTGCTGAGCCTTTAGGCCTAATCTCGCTGATCACATGAGAGAAATCATCCCTCAAATGCATGTGTGAGGACACAGATTTATCAGAGCCATTGGAGGGTGAGGAAGGGGCAGCAGTGACTTTTCCCTTGTCAGGGGCATGGTGGGCCTCGGTTTTCAACCTTTTACTTGCATGGGAAGACTGAACTGGTGAGTGGATAGGGGTAGCTTGGACAATTTGATTGATAGGCGAGGGAGCAGGTAAAGACAAATTGGGCCAGCCATGATGTTGGGAGACTACCGGGTGGATAATCTCTTGCCATCCGTCATTTTCAGGAACTTCAGGCTGCAATGAGACATGAGGGGGCACGTGGATACCAGGGACCTATGGGGCTTGGAAGGGAGGCCTTTCAGGCCTAGGTTGGACCACTCCTTGCCCAATCCAAGTAAAAAACCCAGCCTGAAATAGCTGGCCTAACTCTTGCGAGTCAACATCAAAGTGTATGGAGAATCTTGGCCTTCTAGGGCCCCTGTTCCAATTACCTCTTCCTCGATTGCCTCTATCGTGGCTACCTCGGCTAAAAAATCTCATTCCTGTATGCATAATTGATTAACAAATAGTCTCTTTAACAACCATACATGACAAATCCTTTTAAAATATGAAATAAATTTGGGCTCAACAACATATTAGACTTGTCCCCGAGATGTAGGACAGTCGGTGACGGAGTGTGTTGTTAAGCCACTCCGTGTTGAAAAGTCACCGGTTCGAAACCTGCGGGGACAAAAAATCCAACCATGTTAAGGGTTGGTGTGGCTCAGGCCGAGTGCGATCCCTGGGTGATTTTGACGGCTTAGATGCCCCTGAGTCACGGTTTCTCAAGCCACAGGTTAATCCCGATGCCAACAGGTTCGGCCACATTAACAAACAAAAAAAAACAACATATCAGACTCATGCAATCTAATCCATACAAATTTTCTAATCGTTTTTAATGAGCAGGGGGTGAACAAAGGTTCTGGGATATGCGAGGGGTTGTATTGAGTGAACAATGTTAAAATGAGGGGGAAAAGATCACGATTATTGCTCACAGACAACAAACAATCAACTGTAGTGTAAACCCAAGAACATATCACTGTAATCCATCCAAGAAACTATGAATTCAAACTGTTACAATATATAGTTCCTCTTAACTGTAATTAAATTTTAGGAACAGGGAGTGGATAATGAATATGGGAAGGCGAGGGGATTTTAATTAGCGAAAAGTGAAATAATAGTAGGGGAAAGAGTGGATACTGTCCATAAAATCAATTAAGTAATCCATCAAACAATTATGTATCTAATGCAAACAATCCAACACTAACCAAATAGTTACTGTGATCAATTAAACAATTACTGTTTATAATTTAACCATTATTGTGTGTAAACTTGCTCACTGTTCACATTTAAATCTTTAACACAGTGTCATCATACTCAAAATAATATGCCTTCCAAAACAATCTCTATAAGAATTATGTTTCCTCTCATTTGTCCCATTTAATATTTAAAACAAATTCCAAATGAACACACAGTCATTTGTATCGACTCTGTTCAGCATCCAAATCATCAACCATTGTCCATAGATTATCTCCTCAAATCAAACATAGACACAAGTTCTTTTAAAATCGTGTCCAATTCCATTCCTCTAATCAATTTAACAATTAACTTGTAATGAAACCATACTGCTATAAAACCCGTGCCCATCTCTGATAAAATGCACGATATCCATAAAACATACACAACAGACAACCAAGTCACAACTATCATGACTTTAAATTGCAATAATCTCGATTGGCAATTAAAACACACAGTAAGAACAACCATCATTTCAACTTATACCATGTTGTAGGAAACACACAACCCAACGCATAACGCAAGACGCATACTCTCAATCAAACCATAAAACAATGTTGAGTTAACAATCCAACTGTTACAACACAAGAGGCAACGACTGTGTGCCCATTTCATTTCTCGAATCAACCAATTAGCCATGTTGAGTTATCGATTCGATTGTTATAATACATAATGCAATGACTAAATACCAATAATAAAAACCACTGTCAACGTTATTCCATCAACTTTGTAATTAACCCGATCAACAGGGACGAGCCAATAATCAACCCACTGGCAATACTACCCAACAACTATAATAGTCAACCAGATAACCGACAAAGTGTGACTGTTGAGTTAATCAAAATCGGGCTCGGTACCAACGAAAACAAGAAAATATTCAAGGGTTCGTTCGATCATTGAAACACAAGGAGAATGGAGTCAACCATATTAACAGCAGGTGAGAACCCTTCAAAACAACACGGTGGACACATAGGCCATATAATAATTAACTTGTATGACAGGGTGAGCATTCACACCAGGTAGGAGAGACTATGAATAGAGGAGCAAAGGCTCCTTACTGGCCAGTAATAACCCCGAGAACATGTATGGGTATAACCCTGGTGGTTTTCCTAAAAAAATGAATAATGCTGGTGAAAATGTAGAGCCATGTAATAGAAAACAACCCTAAAGCAAGCCTCTTGGCATAATAGCCACCATAACCAACTGTGCAGAAACCAAAATCATACAGGAGCCCATGACCCAGTGGAAAACGAAATGCAGTGACCCAGGGTGGTTCAAAAACAAACACAACAACCCTATAACACCAAATACGACTCGGTATGTTTACAAGAACTGTGTGGAGACGGCCAACAAGTCTGGACCAAATGAAATCCTCCAACCAAAACCCATAAGACAATAAAGAGCCTTCATGGATTCCACTACATAGAATCATCAATGAAATCATGACTTCAACTATTCAATTTTTTCATTTACAATGAATACACTCAACCAACCATTCCAGAGAAATATCACAAGTTTACATAGTTTCCAGCCCTAAGAAAAACACAGACCAATACATCACCGAGCCAATATCTATTTAATAACCAGAGCGAGTTCATGGATGGCGTAAAAGACATACCTGTAACCAAAAAGCCTGAAAAATGCGAGCTTGGTCGAGCAGTTCTTTTCTCGCCTGAAAATCAGAACTTAACCATAGCGAACAACAATTGAACAATAGACAAGCTAGGGTGATGGCTAGTGGGAGAGGTATGGAGTGACGTGCAGTAAATGCGCGTCGCTTATATCCTCTACTCATTCAATTACTTATACACGCCAACCAACCATCCATTAATCCATTCAATTAATCTATGCATTGAAACTAACATCCATTACTTTCCAAGTGTGCCACCCCATATCAAATTAACCATTGCCAAACATACCACAACACCTATCGAATGTGCCTTCATATAACTCAATACATCGTATAGCCACTAACTTTGTTAGCTAGGACTAAAAATAATCCTTTTAATTTCATTTGCGTATAATGTAGCATAGTATAGTATAGGATAGCTCCTCTTCCTTGAATTTTTTTTTATCATATTGTTTTTATATCTTAGTACAACTAACATGTGTCTTATGCAGGGGCAACATGTAACAAATCATGGCACTAATAGCAATGTGATAACAGTGAATATAAGCCATTCATACAATATGGAATTTAGAGCTTAGAGTAATCAGAACCAACAAATAGTACGCATTATCCATCTGTTATTATGTTGCAAATAAAACCAATCATGTAGAACCCTGTGCGCAATGTCGAACAACAACATAAACATCAGATAAGAACCAGATCTGATCCTCCAATCTATAAGGGGTCCCACCTAGTAGTATTATATATATCATTAGCTTATAATAATAAGCTTTTAGCAATACTTTGCGGGCGAAATCCTCGTTGCGATTTTTATTGTCAACAAACTGGTGACTCCATAGGGAAATTTGCTTTCAACAGATTTAGAACTTAGAACACATGGTTTCATAGACCAAGAACAACAGATCAAAAAGATATAACCAGGAAGATTATGAAACAAGGGGGAGTGAGCGGATTTAATGGAAAAATGACCGGGAATGTGCTCTTTACTTCAAGGAGAAAAATTATGGACTTGCTCTTTTAAATTCTCAAATGGATGAAGAAATGGAAAGCATAAGCGAGAGATGACCAGTTTCTTTATACGACAACAGTGGAAGCAGATAACAAATTCAAGTGATTTCATGGTGAACACTATAACAATTGTGTAAGCTTGATTGTTATTGACTAACAATATCTTGCAGGAGTGTCACTGCGACAAAACTGATCCAACATGTTATTCTTGACCCAAAATTAACTAAAAGATGAAAAAGCAATAAAAATCATGACAAAATTAAAATTGCAAAATTTAAAACAACATAAATAAAGTGACGGAAATGTAAAAACAACAAGAAATTGTTAAAAGCAGAAAGCATAAATCAAACTATTATAAAAGCAGAAATGAAAAATAGTGGAAAAATGAAAGTAGAGCTAGACTACTAATATACAAAAAATCCAAACAGCGTTAAAAATTTTCAAGTTGGGTCCATATAATGTTTCAAGTGAGAACCGTTAGTGTTGTAGGAGAATAATCGCTCTTTTAAATCTTTTATAATGTAAGAGTTAGTACCCCAGACAAAAGCGATTTTGAAGGGACCCAACCATAGTTGAAACTCCAAGGTAATTAGCAGCCCTTTAACGTATATAATTAGATCCTCAAGATAGATATGAATACCAATCAATTCGTCACGAGTTATTTGTATAGATCTTTTAAAAGTGGTACTTGCATCAGGTAAGCCAGAAAACATACGTTCACAAGTCACGGTACCTCGATTAGTGATAAAGGTGGTTTTGTAAGCATCTGCCCTTTTTACCTTGATTTGATTGTAACCAAAAAAATTGTCAAGTGAGGGCCTCATCTGTGAGCTTACAACTTGCTGCAGAATCATTTCTGTATTAGGGGGATGGAAAGGATTTTTCATAATAGCCTGATTGAATGTGCGATAATTAATGCAAAAGCTAACACGATCAATGACCTTCAGAACGAGAACCAATTTGGAAACCCATTAAGGGTACTTGACCAGAAAGGTGATTCCAACCTTCAATAAATCTTCCAACTCCCTTCGAATAGTTGCTTCCAGTGCAGGGTTGATAGGTCTTTGTTTTTTCCTAACTGGTTTTATGCCTTCCTTAATGGGGATAGCATGTTGTATAAGACCAGGATCAAAAGCACGAAGATCCTCATAAGACCAAGCAAAAACATCTTGAAATTCACCAAGTAGCTTGGCAAACTTCATTTTCTCTTCATCAGAACATCGAGCACCTATTTTAACATTCTTTAGAGATTCGAGTGTCCCAATGTTCAAGGAGATGGTTTCACCCACCTTCCTTTTTGACTCCTCTTCTTTTTGTTTCTCTTTATTGCCTACATCACTCGATGAAAACGAACTCTCTAGAGGAGTCAAGCCTTTAGGAATCTTGTTATATTATATGGATATGACTTCCTTGGGCTTATAGGGTTCATTTTGAATGAAAGAATAGCTATTCTCACCACTAGGGAAGACCTACCAAGATTCTATATTGTCAGGAATATGGTGACGATATAGAGATTGAAAAGTATAATCAGGTCTATGTGACAGAAGTTGTCAATTAGGAGAGGCTGCAAAAACAGCTAACCAATCAACCATTGAGTTCAATTCCCTCTTAACATGAGTGATGTTGAAAGATAATAGGTTCGAGATAAGTGCTCAAATAGTTTGGGTATATCTTTTCATCAACTTGTTGTTAGGAGAGTAAATATTACGTACAAGGTTCACAACAAGCTCGGAATCCCCAAAAACTGAAAGGCGACCACAACCAAGATTATAAGCATCTTCAATGCCTAATAATAAGGCTTCGAATTCAGTGACATTGTTTGTGCAAGCAAACTCCAACCTGTAAGAAAAATTATGAATCTTCCCACTAGGAGAGTATAAGATTATGCCACCTCTGTTACCTTCACTAGAGCACGAACCATCGAAGTGCATGTGCCACATACCATCATCTAAATCAATATGTTCCAAGGGGACATTATCTTCCTCAAAAAAGATGGAATACACCCCTAGGTCCTCTTCGATATAGTTCACATTTGGTTGTGGAACACTTTCTATGTAAGGTGAAATCCTTCCCTCTCTAAGGACTATAATGTTTTTTTCATTCTGAGGAACAAACAAGTGTGTCCCGTTGAGTGAGAGGTATCCACCCGTCAAATCTTGTCAATCTCTTCCTAAGATGATTGAGTAATTGCTTACTGGCATGTCGATTACTTGAATGCTAAGGGTTGTCCTTATTTCAGGGTGTGAGCACAAAACTAAGGTCACATCTTTAATCTCACATATGGTTGTTTGTTGTAGACTATTATAGGAGAACATGCTTCTGGCATTTTCATTTGTACAAGACAAGCCTAGCTCTTCCATAATAATCTTCGACATCACACTTGGGCCTGAACTGCCATCAATGAGGCAACAATGGGCAATCTTATCCATAATCTTAATAGAAATATAAAAAGGGGGATTTTTTTACAGGGTATCTAAAGTTATGTACACCTACTTTATTTACATATGAATCCTCTTCATTCACCTCTTCAGAGAGGTTGGCTACAACAAAAGCCTTTCCTTCCATGAAGTGTCTTAGATGCCTCTGTTGTTCATGGACGACAACCATGTCTAGGAGGGTGGAATCTACTTTGGTGTTGGCCAACTGATTCAGAATATTGTATTTGGAAGAGGAGAAATAGTTCCTTGACTGTTAGGAACGTTAAGAACTTGAACCATAGCAGCCAGTGATGATGAGCTTGGGCTAGAAGAATTGCGGGGAGGATCATATTTGCCTTTGGGAGCGTAGGATGTATTCCTAGTATTGATGATCATGACACCCTCCGACTCTGCAAAATCTAGGACAACGATGGTAGTTTCTGGTCTTTTACCAAAGATCTTATCTCTGACACTCTTCCTTACCTCACATGTGGCTTCCTCGTGGTGTTCCTCGTAAAAGTTAGACCAACTTCGAGGCAAGATAGCCTTGGGCTGAAAATTATTTTCAATTGGGTTTCTAAAGGGGGGTGCAGAAGAGGATGAAGCTCCAGGGGTGAGAGGGGAGACATTTCCTTTTCACTCATACGCTATCATATGATTATTCATATCTTGTACTAGCTGTAAGAGGGCGGACATGTCTGTCTGTTTAACCGATTCTCCCTGAGGAAGACCTGTTCTTTCGAGCTATTCTTTATACTCTAGAAAAATATGTAGAGCAGAACCGAGGTTATCAATGGATTTTTCCTCAAGCCTATCATGATAGAAAGAAGGTAATACATTGTAATAATGCATGAAAGCGGCTTGGTTTTGAGGTCAAATGAGTTCAGGGATTTGGTTATATACCTTAGTGAAACACAAGTTGAAGGACTTGATGGTTTCACCATCCTTATAGGCGATGTTATTATACTCACGTAACTGCTCAGCTGGGATTTTAGATTTCCCATAGGTGGACCTGAACCAATAAACTAACTCCTCGCAAGTGGACAAAATCTTAGGAGGCAGGTTAAAGAAATCGGTCGTAGCCTTCCCTTCCAAGGAATTGACGAATAAGCGCATGCTAGTATCGTTGTCATTGTCTCCTATGTTGTGACAAACATTAGAAAATGCCACCAAGTGTTTGTTTGTAGTGACAATGTTATTTCTCGAGAACCTAGGGAGATACTTTTTGAATTTAGGAAGTGGACGAGTAGCAGGTGCTAGGTTAAGAGGAGAGGACACATGCCACGGTGTGGTTGTGGCGTCTTCTTCGAATTGAAAAAATCCCATACTTTTTAATGATTTTGGTGGGATTTGTGGTAGACTAGATAGGGATATGGTGGCTATATAAGCTACCAATCACTGACAAAGTTGAAGACTGAGAGGAGGAAGCACTTCCAGTGCCATCAGAGCCACCAATAGATGCCATCTTGTGGATGATAGATGAAGGAGATAAAGACGAACTGGAAGAATCAGATAAAGTTCTCCTTAGAGCACTTTGTACGGTTGACAACGCAACTTCCTTCTTCCTATTTCAACAATAGGATTAATTTCAGGTGATAAGCCTCTTCTTCTTCTAGAAAAACTGAGAGTCTAAGGACATGAAATTAAGGCCAAAACTGAAGGAACAAGAAGGTTACTATTGATTTATAGGTTGTCTACATCCAACTTCCCAATGTTCTTGGGCACTAATATCTCATTCAATTGTTGCCCAAGAATGATTAAGCTCAACACGAGTATCGACATTGTCTAAAATGGTGTTTAACAAATTCAAAGGAATGTTGATTTGATCTTGAAGACCGGGCTTAATATTGGCCTGCCTTCTGACACACACAATCATTAAGAAATAAAACAGTCAAAGAATCATTATCATAAAAAAAGATGTATTCAATGCTAATCAAGCATAAAAATTAACCAGAGAGATATTGAAGATCTCCCCAGTATGGTCGCCAAATAAATGTTGAGGAAAAGATATGAAATGATCTTACTCAAACATTTTCAGATCCTGCTTGGCTAAAGCAAGTTAGACAAGAATATCACCCTATGTTTATAGCCATCAAAACTGATATCGTAATTCACAAGTATCGTTTACAAGTGCTTAGGATGTTTTTTTTATAATTAAAAGCTTGCTGAAAAAATCATTTTTTATGTAATTTTCTGAACATATCAGATGCTGAAATAGAGATAGAGACAGAAGTAAAGACACTAAGTCAATAATCAACACATATGAGACATAAAGCAATACTTTATTTCAGTCCAAATCATTAAAGAATCGTTCTCTTTACAAAATTTCCCGAGGAAGTTTTGGACCAAAGTCAAACTTAGACGTCCTTGATGAAACATACAAAATGACTTCTGATAGAAAATAAAAAAAACTGAACTTGAAAAGCTAGATCAGCTTGCCATAGATTGCTTCCCACTAGACTCTGCACAATAGACTTTGTCAGTCATGAAAACTAATTCACAAACAGAGAAGTCTACACAGACTATCAAAGATAGATCAACACCTCTAAAAAAAAAGCGTCTGAATGATTTAATCAACCTTGAATCTTGCTATCTACAATAGGACCTTGCTATCATAAAAAAGGATTAGGCTTCTAATGAATTAAGGAATGAATGAAAACTGAATTATCTCAACAAAAACTCAAAGAGAAAACCTTAGTATGCTTCTCCTTCTATTCTCCTCTTGTTCCTCCCTTTTCTTTTGCCTTTAAGCAAATTGGAATTGGTTGAAATAGTTGAACTACTTCTTTAGTTAAGTTAACAAAAAATCAACCAACTTTTTTAGTTAAGGGGGAAAAGTAATAATCATAATAAGCGTTTTTTAAGTAAATAATAACTAACAGGTGGGACCCCTTGTGTCTCCCTTTAGCTTTTAACATTCATAACACAACTAGTTAATTAAACAAAACATCCCTCCTTGTGACTCCCATCATCACATTCATATTTGACAATTTATCTCAATAATAATTGAAATTATTTCCAAAATATATTACTCATATATCCAAAAAATAATGTGTTGTCCAAAATTCCAGAAGTCAACCGTTATCATCAATTTATAAATAAAAAAAACTTAAAATCCATATTTTCCACTCTGAGATGCAATCCTTCCCTTGTTGCCGTTGTCACCTTTTGATCTCTCTGAATTTGCCTTTGGCTGTGCTGAGACTTTAGGCCTAATCTCGCTGATCACATGAGAGCAATCATCCCTCAAATGCATGTGGGAGGACACAAACTTATCAAAGCCTTTGGAGGGTTAGGAAGGGGTACCAATGGATTTTCCCTTGTCAGGGGCATGGTGGGCCTCGACTTTCAACCTTTTACTCACATGGGAAGACTGAACTGGTGAGTGGATAGGGGCAACTTGGACAATTTGATTGATAGACGGGGGGGCAGGTAAAGACAAATTGGGCCAGCCACGATGTTGGGAGACTATCGGGTGGACAATCTCTTTCCATCTGTCATTTTCAGGAACTTCAAGATGTAATGAGACATGAGGGGGAACGGGGATACCAAGGACCCGTGGGGCTTGGAAGGGAGGCCTTTCAAACCTAGGTTGGACCACTCCTTTTCCAATCCAATTAAAAAACCCAGCGTTAAATAGCTGGCCTAACTCTTGCGAGTCAACATCAAAGTGTATGGAGAATCTTGGCCTTCTAGGGCCCCTGTTCCAATTACCTCTTCCTCGGTTACCTCTGATGTGGCTACCTTGGCTAAAAAAGATCATTCATGTATGCATAATTGATTAGAAAATAGTCTCTTTAATAACCATACATGACAACTCCTTTTAAAATATTAAATAAATTTGGGCTCAGCAACATATCAGACTCATGCAATCCAATCCATACAAATTTTCTAATTGTTGTTAATGAGCAGGGGGTGAACAAAGGTTCTGGGATATGCGAGGGGTTGTAATGAGTGAAAAATGTTAAAATGAGGGGGAAAAGATCACGATTACTGCTCATAGACAACAAACAATCAACTGTAGTGTAAACCCAAGAACATATAACTGTAATCCATCTAAGAAACTGTGAATTGAAACTGTTACAATACAGAGTTCCTCTTAATTGTAATTAAATTTTAGGAACAGGGAGTGGATAATGAATATGGGAAGGCAAGGGGATTTTACTTAGCGAAAAGTGAAAGAGGAGGGGAAAGAGCGGATATTGTCCATAAAATCAATTAAGTAATCCATCAAACAATTTTGTATTTAATGCAAACGATCCAACACTAACCATATATATATTATGATCAATTAAACAATTACTATTTATGGAGGTACGAAGGAAAAAATTCGAAGATGAGAGACTTGGGAGTCGAATGAGGGTTTGCAACAATGGCGGAGGCGATTTGAGCATGTATTGGTTCTGTTAGTCAGAAGTGACCAAGGACCTCATGACTACCACAATTTTTGGAGTAAGATCGGTGTTGTTTGGGCCCTTTACCGAAGCATGAAGTCACTATAGGAAAAGGGCATCTCCTTTTCCTCTGATGTTGCAGAGCACACCTCACCATCTCTGGCATTATCGTCGGGAGGTGTTCTAGCTAGTATCTGGCAGGTGATAGGTGGGTCAGGTGAATTAATTGACACCGGGCTCACAAGGTAGAGGGACAACGATAGTTTTTTTCCACGAAGCGAGGAGTTAGGAGGCTCGTGGTTTTTGGTGGTGGATTGGATAGGTCTGACCTCCTCTTCAGAACAACAACTGCCACCTTCAGATGGTCCGGTATACTCCAAAGGATGGGGTGGTAAACTATCCTTTTACACTGAGCCACTAGAGGGTTTCAAAGGGAGACCAGGGTTTGTCGTGGGGGAGCTATCCTCTGGGTATAACGCACCTTTCTTGGACTTGCTTGAGACCCAGTTTATTGAGCGACCGATCGGGGTTTCAGAAGGTTTCACCGCCACACAAGGTTTTTTTCCATCAAACTTCCTGGTGGAATTCGAGCAGGTTGGGGATACAAAACCCGAGGTCGCAGGCTGCGAGGTCGACTCTTTTTTTTCTACTGATACTTCCATTGAACCCAAGAAGGGCATCCCCTCCAGTAATTCACAAAAGGGGAAAAAATCGAACAAAGCCCAGATCAACTTGGAAGGATGGCAATCAAAAGTTATCAGGTGTACTAGGGAAAGGATTGGTTCCAAGCAGCTTGTCTTTGGTGAGGACGTTGCCATGGATAGGGTATTAGACTGCACAGAAAGAGCAGTGGTGGGAAGGGTAAGGGGAAAAAACTGGGTATGGATTTCCTCTAAAACGGGGTTACCAATTTCTGGCTACCAGAGATCTCCAAGATTCCCCACATCAGGATACTTACTAGAGGGTGGTTTGCCTTTGTCTTCTCCTCCTCGAATGATGTGGATTGGGTACTAAAAAAGGTATGGAGCTTTGCAGACACCCCTACACTACTCAAACGTTCGATGCCAACCTTTGATGCGAAGTGAGAACAGATTGACGATGAACCTTTGGGTTAGGCTCCTGGGCCTTTCGATGCAATACTAGAATACACACCGATTTGCAGTAATTGGAAACCTTTTGGGCAGATATCTTGAAGCTAATATGTATTTTGAAGTTACAGGTTACATGACAGTGGCTCAAATTCTGGTCCAGATTAATCTGCGGAAGGGTTTATATCAATAGATTACCAACGAATCTACTGTCGGGACCTTTGTACAAACCCTGTACTATGAAGGAATCCCTTTTAGGTGCCATAGATGCCACGTCTATGGGCATGGTATGGAGAATTTCCCCCTACCATAAAAAGGCAAAGATAGAATGGAAAAAGGAAAAACCTCCTCCTCCTCTCCTCCGAAAAAGAAATGGGAACATCAGATGGACGTTGGGGAAACCAAAGGACAGGAGCAACAACCTAATGGGGATGTACGCACGGCGGGACAGGGCTTGGGTAGATGATACAACCAGGGAGTTGGGCAAGCTATGCCTTCGGCAGCTGGTCCGTCTTCTTCACCTCGTTTGGAAAACCTTCTCCGTCGTGATCTAGAACTTACAGGTAAGTCAACTTTGGAAGTTTCTTCTTTTTCTTCTTTGCAGTCATTTGATCCGGTTGTAAATTCTGTGTTTTCTTCACTTACTTCAAAAGGGAAGACTCATTCCTCAATCAGTCTAGCCTCTCTCCACTGTCCCTTCTCCTCTTCCTCGTTGGTTTTTGCACCCTTGTTGGTCACTCCATCCAAAAACTCGGGGGGGGGTTGGGAGCTTCAATGTTGACTGTGAATTTGAACTCTATCGGACTTCCTCCCACTCCAGCTGGCGACGCTCCATCCCTTACTACATGAACCCCCTCTCCATCCTCCTTGGAAAATTCGCGTCTTTCCACTCTCCTTACCACTTTTTCCACACCCTCGGCCTCAACAAACTCCTCTTCGGAAGGAAATAGAGTCCATTATAATATTAGGAGTAGATCGGTGGTCAAGGAGGACCTCCTGGAGAGTGGCTCTCTCTTGACGGATGGCCGAGGGTTGGGGCCACTACCCCGGTCGCACTCGGTGGTTAAAGGAAGGGGTCGAAAATCACAATTATATTTGGCACAAGACGGGGCCAGAATTGACCTGGCATCAAGTAGATAATGCTCAATCGAATGGGCTCTTAGAGCAAAGCTTCCCCAGGAAGGAGTTACCTCATGAAATTCCTCTCTTTCAATTGCCGGGGGTTGGCGAACCCCACTTAAAAATCGTCCTTATGAAGATTGGTTGAACAATCCATATGTCATTCTTCTGCAAGAAACTCTAGGGGATAGTGTATCAGTGGTTAAGACCTTGGAAACACTATTCTCGTGATGGATGTTCGCAGTAGTAGATGCTAGAGGCCGATCGGGGGGTTTGGCCACTGGATGGAAGAAAAGGAACTGCAAATTGTCTGGGGTTTTATCTCAGGGATCAGACTAACTAGTTACTCCATAGACCTGGGTCACAACTTAACTGTTATGAACATCTATGGTCCTTATCAGGATAGACAAATTTATTGGAACTCATTAGCTGAGTGCGATTGGTTTAAGCATAAGGACTTTCTACTTAGTGGAGACCTCAATTTCTCTTTAGGTGCCTCGGAGGCTTGGGGACCTAGAGCTGCGCTGGACCCATTATACAATTTCTTTCCAAATTTCCTGGACCAGGGGGGCTGGTGGACGTGGAACCCCAAAAACTCTCTCCCACTTGGTGTAACAGACGGGTTGGGTTAGATCGGATGACCAACTGAATGGACAGATTCTTATTGATAGATGATCTTCTAGATTCTTCTGCTTTAGTACGACAATGGGTTACTTATGGGGGAGAATCAGATCATCTTCCGATTCTGTTCGAATTCAGGACCAAATCTAGTAGGGTGTCAAGCCCCTTCAAATTCTTTGAGTGTTGGCTCACAGATCCAACCTTTCTTGATATAGTTAGGGCATTATGGGTGAAACTACCAGAACAAACCCAGACCCCAGCGACAATACTTTTTGTTGAAAACCTCAAAAGACTCAAACAAGCAACTAAAACTTGTGCTAGAGAGAAGCAACTAAAAGATGATCAACATCTGAGGGATATTTACTTGGAACTAGCAGAACTACAAGATGGGACATGACGGGGGTTCTATAGTCAGGAAGCAAAATACCATCTATATGGCTTGGAAAAAAGATGTAGGGTCATCCTGGAAGAAAGAGAGGAACAATGGAGGT
>JASDQU011444401.1:0-23182 GCA_032191745.1 Picea mariana
CTCAACCTTGACAGCTTTCTTTTATTAGAATTGAGTGTTTAGTAGAAATTTGTGCTGAAGGGAAGTAGATCAATCCCGAACTGAATTTGTTTAAATTCAACTGTCAACTGTATGAGGAGGAATATAATTGGATGAATTTATGAATATTGATTTACTAATAACTGTGAATGGTCCATAATTTTGGATACAAGCATATGCTACGAGCATATTCTGTCTGACTCTTTGAATGCAAGTAGTTCTTTGTGACCGTTATATTTTGATTCTGAGCATCTAGATGCCATTAAGAAGGTAATATATATTATATTCATTTGGAACCTTATCAAGTTAAAAAAATTAATTAAATATTCTGCCGAAGAATGTATAGAAGTGATTCAGAGGGCAGAAAAATACAGGCAGGTTGATTTGTTTTTGGGACAATAAAAATTTATTATCTGGAAATGCAACAGAAATAAATCTTCTTTGGTCTGAGGAGAGAAGATATCAGATTATTCTTCCCATTCACTTCTGTGTGTGTAGTATACTCTATTTACAGAAATATAGGTAATAGTACATAAATTATAATATAATATATTGATTAGTATATAGGTTACTTGATACCTATAACAGGTTTCTTGATACCCATGAAAATATTTTTAATTCAAAAAATATATAAAATTTCATGATGATTGTGATATTAAAGGAGTATTATTTGGTCTGAGGAGAGAAAATATCAGGTTATTCTTCCCATTCACTTTGCGTATCTAGTATACTCTATTTACATAAATATAGGTAATAGTACATAAATTATAATATAATATATTGATTGTTATGTAGGTTTTTTCTTTTCTTTTTTGGATTATTATATAGATTACTTGTACCTTTATACAGTTTTCTCGATACTCATGATGATTAACATATTAGAAGATTATCATGTTATGATGTGACATTTGAGGGAAAATAACCATTTTTTTTCAGACCAGTAAGCATTTATATTATGACCATTTTCCTTGCAACCCGTCCAAATATTCTGAAATATTAATTATGTTTGGAATTTGACAACTTCCCTGGCAACCACTCAAAATATTATTAAAATATTATGAAATATGTATTCAAAATAATTATCAAATATATTTTAAATTTGATTATTTTCATAGTTAATATTATGAAATATAAAATTAATATTAAAATATAAATTAAACCTATGAAATATAAAGTCAATATTACGAATGAAATATATTTGAAAATTTATAATTATGTTTATGAAAATATGAATTATGTTTTTCAAATTCATATTTGGAATTTGACAATTTTTCTTGCGACTACTCAAAATATAATAAATATGAAATATTATGGAATATGTTTGAAATAAATATGAAATATTATAAAATATGTTTGAAATTTGAATAGTTTTTTATTTCAATATTATGAAATATAAAGTCAATATTATAAAATATAAATTAAACTTATAGAATATACATAATACTAAGAATGAAATATATTTGAAATTTGATCATTTTTAAATTCAGAAAACTTATAGAATATACATAATACTAAGAATGAAATATATTTGAAATTTGACCATTTTTAAATTCAGAAGAGGTAGATAAGTTAATATTAAAAATGAAATATATTTGAAATTTGATATTTTTAAATTCAGAAGGGGTAAGATATGTAATTAAATCTTTAAATTCAGAAGGGGTAGGATATGTAATTAAATCTCTAGATATCTAGTATACCAATTTGATGATCAATTTAATATGGCTTTACACAAATCTAATAATCAATTTGATATGGTAGTGATTTTAAAAATAGATTATTATGAAATAAAAAGTAAATATTATAAAATATAAATTAAACCTATGATAAAATATAAAATTAATATTATAAAATATAAGTTAAACCTATAAAATATAAAGTTAATAGTATGAAATGTAAATTTGAAATTTAATCAAAATAGAATATATTAGAATATTTTGAAATATATTTATGTAACACTCTGTTTCTCCCAAATTTGTAATTAATCCTAATACAGGAATTACCATGCTAAAGCGTGATGAAAATGTGAATGTATGATGTGAATGGACCTTATGAAGAAGGTCAATGAATGTAAATAACATTATGAATTTATATTGCAGGACTTCTGAGAGGGGATGTGTAGAAAAAGAGACCACGATGGCAGTGGAAGGCACCTGAAAAGGCGACGTTAATTTCCACCGAGAATTAATACCGTATTTGGACTCCACTGGCTCGAAGAACCAAGAGCGGCTCGCTGGCCCTGAATTAATGCCTTGCAGGCTGGTAGGTTGATGGCTTGATGAGGGATGGGATGGTGAACCGCCCATCCGTAGAGCCGTCAGGCCTGATCGGCGCAAGGGTAATCGTGCCACACGCAACCTCGCGAGAGGATAAGGCGTATGGCAGAAGCGATTGAAAATGGTAGACGCGGGGGGAACTCTGGCAATTTTACGCAGAGTGAGTGATAGCAGAGAGGAATGATTGCAACCTTCGCTCCTGGTCACTGGCAGACAGGGAGACGCAGTCTCAGAGCATCGTGGTCTCAGCTCGGGGGTGGCTAGTGGTAAATCCACTGGGAGTTGCTACGCCTACGGTTGGGTGGAAACGAGCACCCCTCTCAGTGGTTGCACCTACTTCTGGTGTTATTTCTGATAAGTGCTTTACAGATTGCATCTTGAAATTCATATACTGATATAAATGTATATATATATGCTCATAGAACTGTGAAATTGTGAATGATTTCAGTGTAAGAATGTCTGTGTAGTGTTTGATAAGAATGAATAGATATATGCTTATAACAGAGGAAACCATGCATGAATTACGTTGATAAATGAATCTAATTATGCCTAGATTGAACTAAGTTAGGCTTCCAGTCCATCCTAGGGAGCTTGCTTCCCTTTGTCTGTTTCCAGGAACGCCCCGGAATAGATCTCCTCATAGAGATTTTCCCTCCTTGGAAAGGTTCACCAAGAACCCGAATAAAGGACTGGAACGCGCAAGTCTTAACAACCCTGTACGAGGAGGGATGACCCTCTTAAAATTTCGAAGTAGCAGCGTAGGGATAAGCATCAATCGACGGAGGAGATCCCGTCAGAAGATTCCCGGGTCGTTCACGATCGTCAGATTGACGGAGGTAATAAGAGCGATTCATACTTTTTGCCCTTTTCCCTCTACCTTCGTGAATAGCGAGGAAATCGGGATCGTGGATCCCAAGGCCCAGAAGAACATTTGAACCATTGATCTTTCCACATCCACGAAGTAGTGGAAGAATGCACAAGGTGGAACAGACCTGAGCCGTTAGATCTCACTCAGAAATCCCGTCGGTCGTTGGATTGGGTTAAGATGCTCGGAGTTTAGTCTCTGGAGTGTGCGCAGGAAGAACGAATCTAGACCGTTAGATCTTGGTCCAATTACCTGTCAGCCGTCGGATCGGACAGGAACTGTCCGAGGGTTACCATCGGGACCCACATAGGTAAGTGCCTTTTGGGTTGGCGGTTGGCGAAGTCCGAGGCTTAAGCTGGACCGTCCCTCCATTTAGGACACGTGTCAGAGATCCGAAGAAAGTCGGGGATCGGCATATCGGGATTATCGAGGACAAGAAAATCGAGACACTTCAAGTCTCGAAACGCCGGGAAGATCTGAACCGTCCGTTGAGGATACACGTGGCGAAGATCGAGGTTTACTATCGGGAGTCGGGTTATCGACAATCCCGTGGGTAGGAGATCGGGGAAGTTCGAAGTAAAAACTCTGGTAAAGTTTGAGCCGTCCGTTTGGAGAGACAAGTGTCAGGAATCCGTGGAGAGTCGGGATATTCGACATCGGGAAATCGGAGTTCCTGAGGCCGTGAGAATTGGGACATCACAAGCCTCGAAATCCCAGAGAAATCAGGACCGTCCATCAGAGGAGGACGCGTGGCAGCAATCCACGCCATCGGGGAAAGTCCCGACAGGAATTTGTTGAACGACGTTTGGGTTATCGGGATATCGGGGATCCTGGTGACAAAGTGTTTAGGCAGGATGGAATCGCGAAGTCCGAAACCCCGATGAGTGGAAGCCAGCTGTCAGCACAGCAGACAAGGAAGGAGGCGCCATTGTGTGGGCCAGCTGTCAACATGGCGGAGAATCGAGATTTGAGGGATCGACAGTCCCGTAGGCGAATGTTCTTCGACATTTGAAATCCCAAACCCCGAGGAAGGTCAGGGATCGTTGATCCATTAGACGATCACGGCCGTTGATTAAGCTAAAGGCGGACAGGAGTTGCTAGCTGTCAGCGTAGCGGGGAGTCGGGATTCGAGGGATCGCGAATCCTGAGGACGATTGCACCTTGGCCTTGGAAACCCCGTAGCCCTGATAGGTGATAAGACTGCGGTCACGGGGATCATAGTCATGAGGGCTAGGAGCCTAGCCAGGAGAGCTAGCGCGTAAAGGGCGCGTCGGGATTCGGGGAATCGCGAGTCTCGGGGACGTTTGCATTTTGACTTTGGAAAGTCCGAAACCTCGATGGGGGACAAGGCTGCGGTCTTATGGGAGCGGTCATATGGGCGAGAGGGCATAGCCAGGGGGGGCTAAGGCCGGAGGAGAGCTTTTCGGAGATCGGGAAATCGAGAGTATAGGAACCCTCGACATTAGAAAGGATGAAACCCCGAAAACCTGAAATTGTCATCAGGGAAAGACCACGATTAGGTGCAGAAAGCCGTATAGGTTAATAAAAGACCCGTGGATCGAGATTGGCATTTTTCTGCTACAAGCTTAGGGGATTTTCATTGTTGAGAACTAAACGAAATTTTTGACTTTAGGTAATGGGTATGTTACAATTTAATGTTGAGAGAATTATTTATTCCACTCTCTTATCTAAATAGCTTTGTCGTTTTTGTTTTAAGTTATCATTTAAAAGGTGTTTACGCTTTTTATATGAATCCTATCTATTTAGTTAAGAGAGGAACCGCATAGGCCACATGAGAATTAAGTAGATATCAATTTACAAGATACGTAAGATTCAAGACTTAAGTAGAAAATCTTGAAGTGAAGATTTTTAAATATGCAATGATATCCATCAATCATATCAATCACGTCTTATCCTAAGATTAATAGGAGAATGTGGTGTTTTCCTGATACAAGCTTTTTGTCATATTTTTGTCACATGGTTTACATAAATGATCATCATATTACGATGATCACTTTTTATTCTTATCATGAGGTATGAGGTATGTGATGATAAATCTTCATCCATTAATGATGAGGAACAAACCCTAAAATGTAGGGATGAAATGAATGATATGAAAGATTTGTCTCAAAGTGATAATAAAATTATTGTTAATGTAGCAATATATTTAGTGATAATAATGAAGTCTAAGGAAACCAATGTTCCTAGGAAATTCAAGTATACACTAACTTGTTTTGTGAGTTTTCTTTAGAATCTATCTTCACATATCTTCATCCCTTAGGGTGAAGACTAGAGATAGAGATTGAACGGGGAAAGATTGTCAAATTCTAAGGAAAAAAAATGCAAAAGAGATATAACTCCCAAATATTATATTTTTAACTAAAACATTGTATGATTTCAATCAATATGGAATATTTTAAACTAAAACATATCTTAGTTTGAATCCATAAAATTTGAGATGATAATATCAATCTATAAATAAATTGGATCGGATTTAAGATGATGATGTCAATTTATAAATTGATAAAGGTTTCGACCCGGCCCAATCCAATGCAATGGAGTCATTTGTTCCATCACGAGGTGCTCTATCTTTCACCCTCTCCACTAGCATATGGCTCTTGACTGTTGCATTTCCCCACACCTTATGGGATTGCATTTCAAGATCAATTTGCTACTGAAACTACCAATTGTGCACTCGAAGGATCTAAAACGGAATATGCTCCTACCCATATCTTTACTATTTGTTGCAATAATGTGAGTGGTGAATTAACAACAACTAGTTTAATTTATAATTTATAAGGCAAAAATTTGAAAAATTTAGAAGTCTTGAATTTAAGTGTCACCTAACTATGATTTTTAGATTTAATGATAATCTTTAATCACTTATTCAATAAAAAATAATAAATTATACTTCAAAAATATTTAGATAAATTGTCTAATCTTTGAAATACTAAAAACTATTTATAAATTTTTACACTAAAAACTATTTATAATTTTTCACATTATTAATGATCATTAATAAGCTGTCCCCGAGGTGTAGGACAGTCGATAAGAACTGTTAAAACACTCAATGATATTAAAGTCACTCACAATTTCTTAACCACATAAACTAAAAAACAAAAATAACTTTTCTCATTATAGGAATGAAGATATTCAATCTTCATTTTCTTTTATTTATTATTTTTAAATTATTCTACATTTAACAAGTTTTCACATTATTTAGTTTTTATTTCTTTTAATCATTAAGAAAAATGAATGAATGTTTTTATATTATTTAGTTGAGTTTTATTTTTTCTATTATATAATATACTTAGTAAATGTTAATAACTATTATCATTATACATGTGTTTTTCACATTTATTATTAATTAAATAGATTAAACAACTATTATCATCATAGATTTAACTATTATCATTATACATGTGTTTTTCACATTTATTATTAAGTAAATATATTAAACAACTATTATCATCATAGATTGTGTTTTACATTTTTTTTTTTAATTTTATTACTAAATTAAACAAATTAAATAATACAATAGTTTATTAAAATGCACACTCTCCCTATTACACAGTTTGACATTCAAAATGTCTATCCTATTGTAAGATAAATCATTAAAACTTAAGCCAAAATAGCACCAATGGCTGAAGCCATCATTAATCATTGGGTGGAACTTGATCATTCAAATAAGAATATTGACCGCTCATCGACACAGGAACATGAACATGCAACATGATGGCGTCTTGGGTTGACAGTTCTGAAGCATATTTATCAGATTTATGCTTTCTACTTACCTCCATCTACCTTAGATGAATGCCAAGTTGTCAAACCATCCAAGTAATAGATTGGCTATTATAAATATGAAGTTAACTAACTTATTTTTTCACATTAATTAATGTTCTTTTTTCCTCCTAAATTTAATGTGAAAAATGTAAAATTTAATGTGAATAAGAGTGAAGGTATTTTAATATTGTTCTATTTCATGTAATGTGAAAAAAAATGATTTATATTTTAGTTAACATATATTTTTATAAAGCATTTAGATGTACAATAATCTAAATTTATTATTATTATTAATTATAATTTTACAGTATGGAAATATTTAATAATAAATAGATAAGTATTTTTAATATTTTTTTTTATTTTATTTCTTGTAGTTTTATATTATATTAAAATGCTTAATAATGAGAAGATAACAACTTTATTTTAATATATTATATAATGTATGTTTTTATTATTTTTCTTACTAGTTCTCTGCTTTTTATTTAAAATTTAAATTTTTCTTAAAATAAATGCAAGAAAAATGAACCTCTATTGATGAAAATCAAAATTGAATGATGATTTAACAAAATGATCAAAGATAATTTAAAAAATTTCTTAAAATAAATGCAAGAAAAATGAAAAAAAATATTTTTTCTTAAAAATAAATGCAAGAAAAATGAACTTTTAATCAAAATCAAAATTGAATGATAATTAAAAATAAAAATAAAAGATAACTTTAATTTTTTTTTTTAAAAAATAAATAAAAAATGAACCTCTAAATCAAAATCAAAATTGAATGATGATTTAAAAAAAATATCAAAAATGATTTAAAAAAAATTAGAGTTTGAATATGTTGTATAGAGAAAAGTTCAACTTTTACTATGTTATGTGTGTGCACATTGCAATTGCAATTTTCACATTCATTAAGAATGACAATTTTGCAGTGCTAAGAAGGCACTTATAACTTATAACTTGTTGCTCAATTTCAATTGTGGATTTCACATGTGGTCATGGTCATAGACATAGTTTGACATAAAAATTGATGGGGATAAACAAATTTGCAAACCTTTACAATGGTAAATGGTAAATCCAATAATATAGGGTTTTAAGATTTATATAATAAGGTTGGTTATCAGCAGTGTTCGAAAAAACCATAGTCATCATAGTGTTAACGTTTCAGATCACATATCAAATCTATCATAAGAATAATATTCGCTTTGTATTAACTTAGTCTTGTACACTAATGTATTGTAAGATAGGAACGTAAACGATATGGAACACTCAATATGGAAAGTAAAGCTGAGATATGTTTTATTATTATTGTAAAAAATTATTAATGAATTATTTGACGTAGATATGTAATCTATACATATTTTTGTTGTTTTATGATTATTTAAATATTTGCATTGTTATAATTTATTCATTATGGTTGTCAATGAAATCTATTGACATAGTTATTGTTATGTTATGGTTATGTTAATTCTATTAGGTATATGCTTGTAACAACAAAGCCACTTATACATATATAAAAGGACAAAATAAAAGAATAAAGAGGACAAGGAACTTATTCTTATTTATTTTTTAAATAAAAAAAATAAACACATCTATATAAAAAGACAAAATAAACTAATTATAAGAATAGGGAACTTATTTTTTTAAAAGAATAAACACACACATATATAAAATGTATAATGTACATTTTCTTTTTAAAAATATGAACTTATTTTTTTTAAAAAATAAACACATCTATATAATGTATAATGTATAATGGATATTTTCTTTTTAAAAATATATATATTTTTACAATGCATAGGGACAATTATCCATCTTCTATTTTATCTATAAATATTTTGTATAAAATAATAATAATAAAATATATTTGAAAATTTAAAAAGTTTAAAACTTAAATGAGAGTACGGCACATCTTTTAAAAAAATATCTAAATTGTATCAAAATGGTTGTAATTGTATCAAAATGGATGTAATTGATAGGTACAACTATCTAACTTCTATTTTATCTATAACCATATAACCATTTTGTAATATAAAATAATAATGAGGAAAAAATATTTAAAAAATCTAAAAGTTAAAATTAAATGAAGGTAAAGAATATTCCTTTTTAATATAGTTATTTATTTAACTAGAATTCTTTATAGTTAGGTCACATCATTTAGTTGTTTCTACTTTGTTTTGAAAAGTGGTGCTATTGATAGCTTCATTTTTGTAAGGTACTAGATCTATTATAATAGAATAAAACATAAATACTGCAGAGAATAACAAAGGAACAACACAATATATGAAACAACAACACTAAAATAATACATTTATTGATAGGAAACAATGTTCACTTGCCTCTTCGAGGGGGAAACCTCCAACAGAGCAGTGCTCTATTAAAAATTTCTTAAGACAAAAACTTTTCATGCACTCGACTCCGATTTATACTAAATCCATCTACCGAAAGAACAATCTAGAGGAAGATCTTTCTAGAAGAAAAAGCTTCTATTAGGTCTTCTTACATTTGACTTATTCTTCCTTATTACTAGGCCTTATTAATATCAACCTTTATTACATGGAAAATATATTATTCTACCTATGTGAGGGGTTAGGGAGATTAGGTCCCTAACATGCCCTCCCCCTTAAAAAAAACTTGTCCTCAAGGCTTGAGATGGGGAAAATGCTGCAGAATGGTGGCCAACTCCCAGGTGGCATCCTCTGGTTGTGTGTCCTTCCAATGAACTAGAAATTCCTTGATAGTGCGCTGGAGGAGACGATGCTCACGCTGGTCCAGGACTGCTTGTGGTTGTAGCCAAATGGAACCTTTTTCATCCAAATCAAGTAGATTGGTCTGAATATGGCACTTAGTGCCGATCACTTTCTTTAAGAACAGAACATGAAAAACAAGGTGGAGATTAGAGTGACTGGGAAACTCTAACTGGTAGGCCACAAACCCCACTCTCTTGAGAATACGGTATGGACAATACAATTTGGGGGAGGGTTTTTGACAGTGTTGGGCTTTGAGTGAAGTCCGCTTATAAGGTTGTAGATGAAGAAAAACCTAGTCCCCTTCAATAAATTCGCATTCAAAATGACCCTGATTTGCTTGTTGTTTCATGCAATTCCGAGCCATGACCAAATTTTCTTTGAGAGTATGGAGGATGGCCATGCAAATTGTAAGAGTTTGTTCCACTTGTTGAACCTTGGAGACGCTTGGTGTGTATGATACAACTTAAGGTGGTGTTTGTCCATAAAATTCTTCAAAGGGAGTCATATGAGTGGCGGTGTGGTAAGAAGTGTTTTACCACCATTCAACGAGGGGTAACCACTAAACCCACTGATTCTGTCTGTCATATACAAAACACCTCAAATAGGTTTCCAAGCACATGTTGACTGATTCAGTTTGGCCATTAGTCTGAGGATGATATGTTGTGCTGAGGTGTAATTGGGTTCCCTGGAGTTGGAATAATTCTTGCTAGAAAGTGCTGGTGAAAGTGGGATCACGGTCAGACACAATAGAATGAGGCATGCCATGGAGTTTGAATATATTATCCATAAATATTTGAGCTATGGTGGAGGTAGTGAATGGGTGTTGAAGCACACAAAAATGAGCATATTTTGAAAGACGATCCACTACTACCATGATGACTGACTTATTGCCTGATTTAGGTAAGACAACAATGAAGTCCACAAAAATATTTGTCCAAATAGTAGGTGGGATCAAAAGTGGTTGGAGTGTGCCTGGGGCTTTGACTGCCTCTCCCTTATTGCGTTGACATGTATCACATTCATACATAAAGGTGAAAATGTCCTATTTCATACTGTCCCAAAAAAAAGAACGTTTGACCCATTCATATGTTTTGGTAAAAATGGAATGCCCAACTGTAGGTGAAGAATGAAACTCAGAGAGAATGATGGATTTAAGGTTCGATTGTTTGCTTATCTTGGCGCGCAGGGGGCAGACTCAGGGTTAAATATTCAAATACCAACAAAACTCTTAGACATCGGCCCTTTTGGCATCACCTACATAGCAAGTGAAGTCTCATCCAAGGAATCTAGAGGGGATGCAAAAACCAAGGTTCTTCATTAATGAGAGAAAGTGAGGCTTTTTTTATGTATTTGCTACCAATTACTCATGTGCGTAGTTCCATTATTTACTTCATTATTAAACACAGTCTAAGTGCGACATTACAACATCATATGGGAGCCATACATTCAACATATATCATAAAACATTATACATTGCAAATAAAACACATCACAACAAACATATTTACATGGTTCACTCAAATTGGGCTACGTCCACAACAACTGGCTTCTTATATTATTCATTCATAGTTTTCTTACAACTGTGCACGCGCTACAAAATATGCAACATTAACATCATCCAAACCTACCTAGTCGTTCTACTGCAATGCGAGTTTACTCCTCAGTCATACCTTAGACTTCTTCCCTCGCTCGACTCCCTTACCCAAAAATCACTAAGAACTTCTAATGTGTCGAACCCCCAAACCCAAAAAACCCTTTACATATGTATACATAAAAATATGGCTAAGCTCGTTACAAAAGTGGACAAAATGTCCCCCAAAACCCAACGATTTATAACCGTTTTTCGCCTTTTGAGCGTTGCTCCATCGCGCGTCCTTCTGTTGCGCTCTTTGAGTCCTTGGAGTCCGCTCTCGTCACGTGCTCTGGTCCATCCTCTAACTACCTTTTGTTCTTTGACTTCTTTTGGCGCAAATCCCCACAACTTATCCAAAATGCCTCTCCAACAATTTAAATATAGATGACCTTTATAATGAAGCTCGTCTTGCTGCCACAAGTACTCTGGAGTAGCTTGTGGATCCTGATGCAGTGTTTTGACCAATATTGAAAGTTTGGGGTCTTCCAACCATTCCCGGCGAATCGCCTAAGGCCAATATGTGACAATGAATGAGAGGGAAAAAAGAAACCTGTCTTCTTCATATTTCCTGGAAAGGGAATCAACCACCACATTTTCTTTTCCTTTTTTGTAGATGATCTCATAATCATAGCCAAACAACTTGGTTACTCATTTTTTTTTGCTTCGGGGAAGAAATTATTTGTTCCAGAAAATACTTGAGGCTTTGATGATCAATTTTGATTTGGAAGCATTTCCCCAAGAGATAAGGATGCCAAATATCCACAACATGAAGAATAGCCAACATTTCCTTTTCATAGGTGGATTGACCCAAATGGCGCTCAGACAATTGTTTGTTGGTGAAAGCCAAAGGTCTACAATCTTGCATGAGAACAACCCCAATGCCTTTCCCAGAGGCATCACATTCTAGTACAAAGGTTTTGTTGAAGTCAGGGAGATCCAAAATTGGAGTAGTGCACATAGCCGCTTTCAAAACTTGGAAGGCATGGTCGGCTGCTGGAGTCCAAATGAAAGCATTCTTTTTAAGGAGCATTGTGAGAAGAGATGCAATTTTTCCATAATTCTTAACGAACTTGTGATAATAGTCAGTCAAACCCAAGATGCCACGTAGAATTTTAATAGTTTTTGAGCGCGACCAATTCTGCATAGATTCAATTTTCTTTGGATCTACTCAGACACCATCCTTGCCGAAATTATGTCCCAGGTACTCAACTTCAGAGGCTCCAAAGGCACATTTAGATTGCTTAAGAAAAAGTTTGTTTTAAGACAATAACTGGAGGACTTGATCCACATGGGTGATATGTGCTTGCCAAGTTTTGCTATAGATGAGAATATCATCAAGAAAAACCAAGACAAAATGGTTGAGAAAAGGACAAAATACATGATTCATGAGATTTTGAAAAGTGGAGGGAGCATTACTAAGGCCGAATGGCATAACAACTCGTAGTGGCCCGCATGATTTATGAATGTAGTGTTGGGAATGCCTTCTTCTTTCATATGAATCTGGTGGTAGTGTTGGGACAGGGGCAGACCCAGGGTTCAACGCTACAACAATGCACCAATAAAACCCTAACTACCGGTCCTTTCGGCAACACCTGCGAAGAAGATTAAGTCTCACCCAAGGTAGAGGCAGGGGTAGTTGCAGGACTCAGGTGTCTGCAACCTTTGCTGGGACACAAATATGTGATTCTAACACTTAAAAGAGCACTCAATAGTTAACATTCATCAACATTAAGTCTCAGTTGCATCGCAGTAAACCCTAATTACAGAGCATCACAGTATTCAACCAGATCTAGCATCTAACAACACTTAGCACGATGAAACATATCAGATCTAGCAGATTCAAGCACTGAGCACATGTATGTCAGTCAGATCTAACATCCATCCATAATATTAAGCACTAAGCATCGATAGATCATTCATCTATATTAAAGCACTAAGCACATTAACATATAAACACATCAACACATCGCACAAAGCAGAGCAACAGATCATGTACGTGGTTCACCCCCACCCTGGGGCTATGTCCACCACCTCTTTGTCTTATTTATTATCTTATTCAATTGGTTACATGCACAGAGCCTAAAAAACCTTACTCTGCAGAGGACAGGGGATCTGCACAGCTCCCTAGATCCTCCTTCCCCAAATATATCTAATCATGCAGCCTTCCACAATCTCTTACAATGACTTGCACTTAGCTCTGCAAGTCTCACATAGTATGCACCAAATCACTTACAACTTTTGATCACACATATCCAACTCTGGCACTTAGCCAACTTGCAACTACCTCTTCTTATATTGCCTAGTCTTCTATTTATACACTACAAAATAGGCCTAAGGATGGGTAAACCCATGGACTGACATTCCCATACCCATTACATAATTCCAAATCCCAAAAAGGGCCCTAAAAGGGACCGAGATCCCACGATCTCCGCTTCATATTGCGCTCCACCTTCGACAACCTGTCAAAGTCCCAAAATCAGGTCAAACATGACCAAGAATCCTCAAAACTTGGTCAAGGGCCAACAGGCTCCCGACACTCACCTGTGACTCGTCCTGAGTCACTCTGATCGGACTAGTTCTGCTTCGAAAGCCTTGATATTGGCTCGAGCTGCTTTGACTTGTTGCTGTGCCATGACCTCTTGTTCAATGAACTCTTGTATGACTGCTTTTTTGATAGGTCCTTCTAGGCGTTGTTCAGCTGCAGTGATGACTTTCTCCAGTTCCGCTCCTTGACCTTCGATCTCGGTGAAAAGTTGGTAAGCCTTATCGTGTACAGGTTGGAGCCTCTGAGTCACTTTCATGACTTTTCTTTGGATAGTGTGGACCTGCTTCTGGGCAGTGTGCTGCTCCTAGGATCACTTCATTCTTTCCACAACTGATAGGGGCTTCAACTGCGCCTGTATAGTTTCTGCTTGATACTTTGCCTCTTGGAGCTGTGACTCCAGTGCCTTCAATTCTGGATTATTAGTTAGTTGCTCATAGGTCTGGGCACTGTGATCGGTGAGTTGCTTACATTCCATGGCAAGGGCCTTTATTCTCTCAACTGCGCTTCAAGCAGTTTCTTCTCTTTGATCCCTCACATCTTGCGGGGTGCTGGGCACTGTGCGGAGCTCTAAGTCTGTGATTTGTTTATGTAGCTGCAGGATAGCTTCTATGAGCTACTCTACTTTATGCGTGATTCAGTCTTCTGCTTGTGGCTCTAAGCCTGTCACAGAGCAGATTTCTCTATTGACAACTTCTTTCACTTCGAGTTGTTCTGCGAGCAACTGTTCTTTTTCTTGTTGCATCTGGGCTTTCTCTTCTTCAAAATTTTCCTAGAGAGCAACCTTCTCCTATTTTGCAGCTCTACATTGTTCTACGAGTACGCCTTGCACTTGCTTCAAGGCTTGGGTGGCTTGTTCTGTTTCATCTTGAGCGCGACGAAGGCGAGCTTCGACCGCATTAGCTAGTCGGTGGAGTTAGGCTGGCTCATCTCCCAACTCTGATTCTCTTGATGGCAGGGGCGCAATGGAGACTGCGCGACTGGACTAAAGGTCCTACTGTACCCCTTGGAGTTCGATCTTAATTCTATCATACATTTCCTCATTCTTAGCTTCCTGTTTCTCCATGATTTCCAGTGAAGCGTCGTTGAGAGATGCGATGATGAAGTCGAAATCATCGAGAGTAAGCACAGTCTTCATCTTGGTCACGGTGGCTTTCGATTTCTTTCGAGAAGAAGGTTTCAGGGGATAAAACTTCGTATTCTTTAGGGGATCGACCTCGTCTCTGGGTGGTGTTACTTCGCCTGGCTTCTGTTCAGTTCCTTTGCCATTTAGTTCTTCTACTTCATCATCACCCCCTCGATCAGGTGATACTGAAGTAGTCTTTCCTGAGGCACTGCTTAAATCTTGGACCTCTTTAGTCTTCTTTGTTTTGTTGGGGCCGGGTGTACCTGTTCTTTACGCATGGTCTCTGTGCTGTCAGGGTCAGATATCTCTACAGGGTCTGCGGGAATAAGGAGGTCCACAGACCAGTCCTTGGTGATCTCCTCAAGGTCTTCTTCTGTGAGCTTGTAGTACGACTGAAGCTGCTCCTTATGTTCATCAGATCGCGTTGTTATGTAGATGAAGTGTCGATCTGCACAAAACTTCATCAGGGGTCAGAACCTCTGTAGGTTGTTCGGGGTCATGCGCGGTTCAGCTTCAATGGCTCTCTTCAGATGAAGGTAATATGCATGAAAAACAACGTTTGACTGCCATTGCTTGTTCATATCACTCGAGTACCAAAGTGTAGCGAACTTCGCGGCAAGCAGCTCGAACGGTTCAATATCCGGGAAGGTCACACCTTCCGGCATCTCCCAGGCAACAAAGGCGATGAGGGTCATGATCCAGGTAAAGTGAAACTCATAGACCTGATCATGTGCTTCGCGACAGTCTAGTTCCAACTGATTAACTAGGTACTTAGCACAGTTCATCTGTAGGCCTTCCACGCACTTCCCTACGAGGTCAACAACAAAGCCTGTGAATTGCGTAGGTCTATTCTTCCTTACTAAATTTTCAGCTATTAGCTGACAGGCTAGGCGCACTTCGTCATTCTGGATGGAGGCTACCTTGTAGCCTTATGTTCCCTTTTCAACATCGCCGTATGTATCCTTGATCTTCTGTGCTAGCACGCGATCTGTGGATTTTCCTGGATAGAACTCCTGTGGGTTGGGTCCTTGCATACTTAATCTCGTGATCCTATGGATCAATGTCAAATCGAATGTAATCTGGCGGTCTAGACATAAGTAACCGCCATGGTAAAATGAAAGTAATAGCTTGACACAGGCGTTCAATTTCTGGTGCCTTCCGAAGTGTGGGATCTTCCTTACATTTAGCAGGGTGGACTACGCGAGGTTCATCGTCCATGACTAGAGAATTATCTTTGAGTTCTTCCCCTTCGTCCTGGTCAGGTATTTGTACAGGGCGAGCATACTGTAGTTCTTTCAATCTCCGAGGTTGAATTCACTGAACTTCAACACTGTGATCTTGTCCTGCTACGCTCGAACTACGCGTATACCCTTCGAGAGGTACACAGTAATCATGGAGTACTCGAAATCTCTTGGCACACTATCTCAACTCACAACGATGGCTAGAGGCGAGATGTAATTAGGCAATATGGTTGGGATCAACTTTGCATTTGCTAGGTCGCCTCTCTGTTGGTTCTCTTTTCTGCTAATGGTCGGGATGATCCGGCTCTGCGAGCAATCGATGGAGAGGCTTGCAGTCCTCTCGTCGATGATTCTTGAATACTTGCATACATTTCTCTTTCAGACATTACTCTTTTAGTCATTAGGTCAATCTTAACTTCCTCGAAAATTTTCTCAGCAACGCTAAGCTCGTCCGACATGCACGCTCATGGTTGAATATCTCGGGTTTGAAGAGTAACCGCTTAATGCAATGGGATGAATGGTAATAGTGCGATGATCACTATGTGAAATCAACTAGTCTGCGGGCTCAAATTCATGGTTAGCAAAAGTGTTCTCGTTGTGTGGCACGACAGGATAAATAGATAACTTGACAACGAATCTCTTGCAACGGGTGAGAAGCCTTCATTAACTTGGTGTTGTCCATTATGGAGTAGTCCCAACGGTCTGGTGGTGAAATTTCTGATCATAAATTCCTTTCTACCCATTCGGGCCGTTGGTCTAACGGTTATATTGTCTCTAACGACTATATTGCATCGCCATGGCAAAGGGCCATGTGACGCAGTTCTGATATCCCGACGATGAAGTTCCAATTTTGCAAATTTTCCTTATGCGAAGTTCCCTTTGGAACCTTCTGTAACTTTTCAATTTTAGCTTTCTTCTTACTTAGTTTTCTAGCCTTCTTTCCAGTGAACTTCGTCTCATAATTCATTTTTCCATTTTGATTCTTATCTTCTTTTGGCAGAGTAACTTCGCGCTCGTGAGGTTCTTTCCTAGAAATCAGGGGTAATACTTCATCTGTATCTGGAATAGGTACTTCAGTCTTCTACGAATCTTCTAGTGTTCTTCCTACTTCGACATCCAAGTCTTTGGTCTTAAATAGCTTCGCTTGGTTCTGTTGTTCTTCAATCAAGTGTGCGATCCTCCTAGTTATGAAATCTTTTAACTCTTGCTTCTTCTGCTCTATGATTTATTCTTCTTTCTTTCTAGCATGATCTCCTTCAATCCAAGGTTTTTCTAGTAACATAGCAAATAGAGTGTTGTTTTCAATAAATTTGACAACTTCAAATTCTTCCTTTGTCAAAGTTCCATTGGCATTTATAGATATCTGGGTAAGTCTTCCACACAGGTTTATCAACTTTCCTCTAAAGAACCCTATTCCTCCCAATGAAGGAATCATAGCAGGCTTTCCTAGAATTTCCCAAGTTCTTTCTGTCATGATATTCACCTGTGTTTCCTCATCTAGAACACAGTCAATGTCAAAGTCTCCTATTCTTACTTCAATGCATTCTTTTTCTTTGAAGATCTCTGATAAGATGATATGTCGGTGGTCATTCAGGTTTTTTTTCATCTGTAGCAATACTTTTTATGAATCGTTCTGGGGTTCTTCCATAATCTCAGTTGCTTAACCTTTCTTGTGGTCTTCTTGTCTCATATTCATCCTTTCAGCCTTAGCTATCATTCTATGACAATCCAAAATTTCATGGTCCATAGCTTTGAAACAAAGACAACTAGGTCTTCTTCCAAGGCATTCCTTAGCCATATGTCCCAGTTTTCTGCAAATGTAACAAAGGGTTAATCCTCTCTTTCTCTTAAATGATCCCCAACCTTTCCTATACTGTGCACTAGGATCATGGTAGCTAACCTGCAAAAAATTCTTTCTAGGATCCTGCATCCATTTGTTAGTCCAAACATTCTCTCTAAGCATAGGTATAACATATCTTTCACTATTCTTATCAGATCTACTCATATCAAATCTTCTTTCATCTATCCGTGCCCTAGTTTTTAAGCTAGAACAAATCTTATTAAACATACCTAGATCCATACTTTAGAAACAAAGTTTTTCACTAATCTTATCTTCAGCAGAGCACAAAGCTTCCATATCTAAAACTTTTCCCTATTCTTACCTTTATCAGAGTACATAGATTACATATCTTACCTTTTTTCTTCGGATCTGACCCTTCTTGGCAAAGAGCTTCACAGATCAAGTAGAATACGACGCACTAGGGCGACAGATATATGCACAGAGCTTTCACAATTTCAGGTCGGATCTTCTCACAAAGCTTCTTTTTCCTCAGTTCCTAGCAATCATAATTTCAGGTCCCAGCAACAGAACCATTTGTTGGGATAGGGGTAGACCCAGGGTTCAATGCTACAACAACGCACCAACACTACTGACCCTTTTTGCAACACCTGCGAAGCATATGAAGTCTCACCCGAGGTAGAGGCAGGGGTGGTTGCAGGACTCAAGTCTCTGCAACCTTAGCTGGGACATAGATTTGTGATTCTAACACTTAACAGAGCACTCAACAATTAACATTCATCAACATTCAGTCTCAGTTACATCGCAGTAAATCCTAATTATAGAGCATCACAGTATTCAACCAGATCTACCATCTAACAACACTTAGCACGACGAAACATATAAGATATAGGAGATTCAAGCACATGTATGTCAGTTAGATCTAACATCCATCCATAATATTAAGCGCTAAACATCGACAGATCATTCATTTATATTAAAGCATTAAGCACATTAACATATAAACACATCAACACATTGCACAAAGCAGAGCAACACATCATGTACGTGGTTCACCCCCACCCTGGGGCTACGTCCACCAACTCTTTGTCTTCTTTATTAGATTCTTCAATCGGTTACATGCACAGAGCCTCAAAAACCCTACTCTGCAGAGGACAGGGGATCTGCGCAACTCACTAGATCCTCCTTCCCCAAGTATATCTAAGAACGCAACCTTCCACAGTCTCTTACAATGACTTTCACTTAGCTCTGCAAGTCTCACATAGTATGAACCAAAGCACTTACAACTCTTGATCACATAGATCCAACTCTAGCACTTAACCAACTTGCAACTGCCTCTTCTTACATTGCCTAGCCTTCTATTTATACATTACAAAATAGGCCTAAGCATGGGTAAACCCATGGGCCAACATTTCCATACCCGTTACAAAATCCCAAATCCCAAAAAAGGCCCTAAAAGGGGCCTAGATCCCGCGATCTCCTCTTTGTCTTGTGCTCTGCCTTCGAAAACCTGTCGAAGTCCCAAAATCAGGTCAAACATGACCAATAATCCTCAAAAATTGGTCAAGGGGAAATAGGTAATCAGAGAAGAGATCAAGTTTGGTAAAATACTAAGCACCACTTAATTAATCAAAAAGGTCATCAATGACAATAATGGGAAATTTTTCTTTGATGGTGAGTTTGTTGGGAGTGTTCGACAACACATGTATTCCAACAAAGGACAAACACCTTCAGTAACCACTCACACAACCAGATCAAAGATCAACACACTGATGTTTTCACGTGGTAAAAACCCTACAGGGAAACATTCACGGCCCCAGCCAACGCTACCACTTGGAGCAGTTTATTAATGCAAAAGAAAAAGATTACAGAGAGATTTTACAAGAGAGTTTCTCACAATCGATCATCGACAAATGACCCTCCATGCTCTTTAAATAGAGATCATGGACCAATCATGTGTTAAACCATAGATCAATGGCCATTGAGATCGAGGAGAGTATGAACTGTCGGATCACTCTATGTCGGGAACATATCGTGACCATCAGATTTCCTAACTACAATTGCATACTAAAGAAACACACTTTTACCTAACGACACATTAGACCAAGTAGATCTTAACTAACTCTTAAGTGTCTAAATATCCTAACATCCCCCCTTAAGAACAACTTGGGATATGATTGAAGGATTTACAATAGTTACACAATAGGAGAAGGAAGGAGGCATTAGAGACTATCCCCCATTAACGACAACTTCCTGAACTCCTAACATAGATCGAAGTTTGGAAAACTTCGCTTCTATAAGAGACTTTTTGAAAATGTCTGCAACTTGATATTCTGTAGGGAAAAAGAGCACTTCAATAACTTGATCATGAATGAACTTTCTGATGAAGTGAATGTGTAGCTCAATGTGTTTTCTACGTTGATGTTGAACTGGGTCTTTGCCGAGATTGATGGCACTCTGATTGTCGCACCAAAGGCTGGTCAGATGCTGCTGCTAGAATCCAAACTCTAAAAGGATTTGTCGAAGCCACAAGGCTTCTTGACTTGCATTTACTATTGCTCGGTACTATGCTTCTTCTGAAGAATGTGTAATAGCCTATTGTTTCTTACAGGCCCAAGTGACAGGTCCCGAACCAAGGCTGGAAACATAACCTGCAGTAGACTTTCGATCATCTGGGTCGTCGACCCAATCTGAATCAGTGAAACCAACCATTAAAGGAGTCCCCCCTGAACTGTAATGTATCCCTAAATGAACTGTACCACAGACATAACGAAGTATCCTTTTAGCTACTTTCCAATGGATTTCATGGTGTGTTTGCATATACCAGGAAACAAGACCAACAACAAAGGAAAAATCAGGACTAGTATGAGTCAAGTATAAGAGGCTACCAACTAATTGATGGTACAGGGTGGCATCAACTTCGGGAGAAGTATAGGTGGCAGTAAGCTTGACTCCAGACTGGAAGGGAGAAGGTGCTAGTTTACAATCGTCCATGTGAAAGTGACGAAGAAGGTCACAAGAATACTTAGACTGGGAAAGACAAATTCCTTCATTGGTTTGCAAAACTTGGAGGCCAAGGAAATAGTGCAAAAATCCTAAGTCTGCCATTTCAAATTTCTTCTTAAGGTTGGTTTTCACATGGTTTAAATGTTTTGAGTCACTACCAGTAAGGATAAGGTCATCAACATAAAGGACAAGGATTATGAGATGACTTCCTACTTTCTTGGTATAGACATTAGGATCATAATGGAATCTAGAGAATCCAATGGCAATAAGAAAGCTGTCCATTTTGGCATACCAAGTTCGGGGAGCTTGCCTGAGACCATAAACAGATTTCTTAAGGTGACAAACAAGGCTAGAGTCATTCTGGACATAGCGAGGAGGTTGTTCCATGTAGATTTCTTCTTGCAAATATCCTTACAAGAAGGTGGATTTAACATCCATCTAATGGACCTCCCATTTATGTGAGACAACAAGGGAAATGACAAGTCGGATGGAATTCATTTTGGCTACATGGGCAAAGGTTTCATTATAGTCAATTCCTTCAACTTGGGAAAATCCTTTGGAAACTAATTTATCCTTGTGTCTTTCAACACTTCCATATGATGCATACTTAGTTCTATATACCCATTTACATCTGACAAGTTTTCTTTCTTTTGGAAGAGGTATAAGATCCCAATTATTGTTTGCCATTAAAGAACAATACTCTTCATTCATTGTTGTATCCAAATATAGATGACCTGAAGCTTCTGCAAATGTCTCTGGATCACGAGTTTATGAAACTTGAGCCAAAAGAGAAGAGTCTCGTGGGATCTGTGAACGTGTTCGATGCTCATCTTAAGGATCACCGACAAGATCACCAACTGCTTCTCGTGTTGAACAGACCCATCTAGGAAGCAGTGGAGCCGGTGCTGGTTCAGGTTCAAAGGACTCATCTGGAGGAAGGTGAGCAGGCAGAGGTGGATTTTCATCCTCACTGTCATCATCTAAAAAAGAAACTAGAACAAAAGAAGGCACAAATGCTGAAGATGTCTCACAGGCCGAAGAAGGCACAAACGCCGAATTAGGCTTGCGGGCCAATATATTTTCATCAAATTTAACATATCTTCTAATAATAATTTCATTATAATGTGGTTGAAGAAGTTTGTAACCTTTGACATCTTCAGAATAACCAAGAAATATACACTTCTCACTTTTAGGCTGCAATGCTTTCCTTTTCTTATCAGGAATGTGAGCCCATGCTATAGTGCCAAATACATGGAAGTGACTTACATTTGGTTTAATTTTAGTCCAATCTTCTTCTGATGTTATATTTTTAAGAGCCTTTGTGGTAATGCAATTTACTATGTAATTTTCACAGTTGATTGTTTCCGCCCAATACTTTAGACTTAATCCCTTAGATTGGATCATACAATTAGCCATTTATTTTAATGTGTGGTTCTTTCTCTCAACAACACCATTTTGTTGTGGTGTATATGGAACAGTGTGTTGCATTTGAATGCCCTGTGTAGTGCAGTAACTTGTAAAATTATTTTTCACGTATTCGTCTCCATTATCTGTTCTTAACCTTTGAATTTGATGTCCATATTGTTTTTCTACAAGAGTCTTGTAGGCCAAAAACTTGTCAAAAAATTCGCTCTTAAGTTTTAAGAAGTAAACCCAAGTACGTTTGGAAAATTCATCAATGCAAGTTAAAAAGTACTTGCACCTAGAAAAAGAAGGAGAAAAAAGTGGACCACACAAATCACTGTGAACAAGCTGAAAAGGGCCCGAGGCGTGCCAAGAGGCATGTTTGTCAAAACTGTCCCGATGATTTTTTCCAAGAACATGACCGACACAAACACCATCTTTGCATGAAACAAGAGGAAGACCAGTCACGATCTATTGATTACATAGTTGCTTCAATGAGCGATAGTTTAGATGACCATACCGCTCATGCCAAAGTTTTCTCAAGTCATCGCTATGAGAAACGAAAACTGATGAAAAAGATGATGACCCAAAGTTGTCAAACTTGTATAACCTGGTAATATCATCAACAATTCTAGTTGAAAGAATATGCTTAGGATCTTTTAGATCCTTGATTACAACTTGGTGAGGTGAAAACTCTACGGTTTTACCTTCACCTGAATGAGTGATTTGATATACTGATAGAAGGTTACAAG